>SJYV01049594.1:311321-406662 GCA_006410875.1 Neotragus pygmaeus
AAAAAAAAAAAAATAATCCCTCTAATTTCACGAAAGGAATTAATTTATATGACGGACATTCAGAATTTGTACTGTTTTAAATTTTACTACAAATAGAAAAATGCTTATTGTAATCCTTTCTTTTCTTTTCTCACTCTTTGCAAGATAGTGCAAAGTAAAAGAGTTTGAAATACTTAGAAGCATTATTTAATGTATCCAATTCTGCAAATGGAAAGGTAACCTATTAATTTCTCCTTGGGAGTTTATCAACTCAAACCATATAACAGACTAGTTAGAGGAGCATCCATTATTGGTAAAATAGCTAGAGGAATCAAGTAATGTTTTCTTCTAACTGCTGAAGGTATATACAAACATTTTTAATGAACAGTGCTGAACCATGTCCAGCATGAAAATATTTAATAACTTTTCCAGGATAAACAAGAATCCTGCTCTCTTTTTCTCTCTGGCATGACTTTGCAAAGAACTTTGCATGGAACTAGATGCATGACAAATGCTTTCAGAAACAACTGGAAAAATCCAACCAGTCCATTCTGAAGGAGATCAACCCTGGAATTTCTTTGGAAGGAATGATGCTGAAGCTGAAACTCCAGTACTTTGGCCACCTCATGTGAAGAGTTGACTCACTGGAAAAGACTCTGATGCTGGGAGGGATTGGGGGCAGGAGGAGAAGGGGACGACCGAGGATGAGATGGCTGGATGGCATCACGGACTCAATGGACGCGAGTCTGAGTGAACTCCTAGAGATGGTGATGAACAAGGAGGCCTGGCGTGCTGCAATTTCATGGGGTCACAAAGAGTCGGACACGACTGAGCGACTGAACTGAACTGAACTGAAACAAGAAGCTAGTATAAGAGTATGCTTAAAGCAAAATCCACATTAAATGTCTGGGATACTGAGAGTAAACAGAATAAAATAGTTTTTTCATGTAAACGATTATACATTTCATGAAAATGATCATTTTTATATTAAAGTGGTGATTAAAATATTTTCCCCTGGCTCAAACTTTCTGGTGCTGCGCTTCAGTGATCTCTTTTTGTCACATTTCACCCCAATAATAGACCAATAGACATAAGCAGCCAAATTTAGAAAACAATGCTTCCTTTCTCATTGTTGTTTCATTGTTAAGTCCTGTTGATTCCTTGTGAACCCATGGACTGTAGCCTGCCAGGCTCCTCTGTCTAAGGGATTTCCCAGGCAAGAATACTGGAGTGGGTTGCCATTTTCTACTCCAGGGGATCTTCCTGACCCAGGGATCAAACCCTGCACTGAGCCACCTGGGAGCCAAAAACTCAGAAAGTAATCTTAATCCCAAATCTTTAGAAAAATTATCTAGTTTTTGAAATAAAAATATATTTTCAAAGCTGCTCAATGAGACTTTTTCCATCAGTTTTGACTGTGCAGCAGTTTTCCAGGATCCACACTATTCTGAATATCCTGCTTGCTCAGCACCAGTCTCCTCTCCATTATTAAGTATTCAGAAGAGATGAGCATAGCCTTTCAGTGCATGTATAGCATTTGTCCCCCAGGTATTCAACCTCTTATCTCCTTATTAAGAAGCCCAGCTACAATATTCAACACTAAAACAACACAACATGACACACACACACACAGATGTATTTTCCTGAGCCGCCATCCTGTGTTGTAACATGTGGATTTCAAGGTCAACGTGTCATAGCGCCACTGAGAATCTTGACTGTGTGGGATCATTGCAAATATGAAAAAAATGCTTTATGCACTTGTCATCTGAAAGCAAATGTGAAGGCATGTAAATTAAGGTATAGAAGCTTAGGAAAATATTACAATTGTCACATGATTTCTTTTAGACACAGCTTGACATTCTTGAAGAATAGATGTTAAAGAGTAACTCCTTTTCAATGATATAAAAACTCACTTATTCAGGGAGTCGATAGATATTCATTGGGAGCCTACTGTATACATAAAGTGGCAGATACATTGATGGATAGCAAGGATGTATAACACCATATTGACCATGTGTATATCATTTCCTAGAGGGCTTTGCTGACAAAGCAGAAATGAGGAGGCCTGATTACTGTAAATGGTGTTGAAAGTTTTTCTTTATGTTCAGTAGTTACATGACCAGGCATACCTTTAACAACCTTGTCTCTCCAAAGATCCATTATATATTATTCATCAATAATCAAGAAGAATTTAAAATGACTTTTCTATGAAGGAAGTAGACCTAGATAAAATTTGATTAAGAATAGATAATATGAGCACAAGGCTTAAAAAATATTTCAAGTGAAGTGAGATGAATCTGACCTGATTATAGAGGTCATCTGTTTTCTGAGATAATCATACAGTTTAAAACAAAAAGTGTCAATGGGATGCAACATTAGAATCCCATGATTAGAAGGATTGTATTTTGGCATGAATAGGGAGTTGCTCATTCTCTAAGGATCTGATGAACAGCCTTTGAAACTAATGGAGGAAGAATAATCAAATAAGTTGTTTAAGAGAATCATTTAAAGGCTTTTTCTACGAAGAAACACAGTCTTCCAAACTGTGAACTAGCTCGTCAACAGACTGAAATTTTAACATTGCTGAATATGTCATTGAACTGTTCTATAAAATACACTACAATGATTTCCCTAAGTTTTCTACACATCTTACAAAGTTTGATGGAAAGGTGAATGACTTTATATCACATTACATCTTTCTGGCTTTGGGGGAAAAGGAGATGATTCAAACTTTAATCACATCAAGCTAGAGACTAGAGCTACTATAAATTCATGGTCCTGAGCACTAACTTGGATCTTTGTGCTATAATACCTGGAAAGCCTTCTCTTTTCAGTCAGCTCTCTCCTACTCTTCACACAAGTAGCTATGCCTACTTCTCTACGGAAACTACAAAACCTCCTGACCCCGAGTCTATTATCTTATCAGTGCCTCACATCCTTATCATCATACTCTCTCACCACTTCCTAGCTCCCACAGAAAGTTGGCAAAGTTCACTAACTTCACCTTCTTACCCATTACACCTTGGCTGATGTCCCATCTCTACTGAAATTGCTATCGTCGAGGTGACCCACTACTTCCTCTTCTCTGTGTCCACTGGAAACTTTCCAATCCTTACCTCAGTTGACCCCTGGGTAATGTTTGGTACTGTTAACCCTTCCATTCTTATTATATCTCTTGCCCCAATTTGGAAACCACTCCTCTGCTTTCCTCCTAGTTCTTGAGAAAAATCTTTCTCAGTCTGCTTCACAGATGCTTTTATTTTTGTTTATTCCTTAAATACTGGTGTTCAGGTAGGTTGTGTCTTGACCTCTTCACACTCTACAGACTCTTGCTGTACAATCGCATCCATTCCTTTGCCTGAAATTGCTATCTATATGTTGCTGGTTCTCGAAGCTATATCTACATCCCAAATTGTTCACCTTCAGACCCATATATTTCAGCTGCTGCCTGACTTCTCTTCAGTGACACACAAATGTCTCCCATTTAGCAAGCTCAAACTGAACAGATTATCTTTCTTTCAAATCCTTTCCTTTTCCTGTCCACTGTCCATGATAGTACATCAACCTACATAAATACTTCAGTCCAGAAACATGTAGGGATAGTCCACAGCCCAGTCAAGGAGGGAGATCTTTCTAAATCTCTCATGAATCTGTGGCCATAAAAACAAAATCACTGCTCAGACTGTGATAGTACTGGCTATTTTCACCTTTTTTTTCCTTTTTTCCTGAGTAACCCAATTAGCCTCCTGTTGTATTCCTTTGCTTGTAATTCCTTGGCTTCCAAGCCTTTTTCCATGTTAGAGTCAGAGTTATCTTTCAAAAGAAAACCTTGTCACATCATTCCCCTTCTTTAAATCTTACAGTGGCTTCCATTTTATTTTATTTATTTTTGGCTGTGCTGGGTTTTTGTTGCTTCTTGGGTTTCTCTAGCTGGGCTTAGCAGGGGCTACTCTCTAGTTGCAGTGCACAGGTTCTTCATTGCAGCGGCTTCTCTTGTTGCAGAGAATGGGCTCTAGGTGCACAGGCTTCATTCATTACGGCTTGTGGGCTCAGTTGCCCCTCGGCATGTAGAATCTTCCTGGACCAGAGATGGAACCATGAATGCTGCATTGGCAGACAGACTCAGTCACTGGACCACCAGGGAAGTCCCTGGCTTCCATCTTAGAATAAAGTCCCAACCCTTTAAAATGTCTTACATAACTTGTCACCGCCTTGTCCACACTCTCTTCTCTTATATCTCACCATATCGTTTCGAATTGTGGTCCTGAAGAAGATTCTTGAGAGTCCCTTGGACTGCAAGGAGATCAAACCAGTCAACCCGAAGGAAATCAACCTTGAATATTCATCGGAAGGACTGATGCTGAAGCTGAAGCTCTAGTACTTTGGCCACTTGATGCCAAGAGCCCGCTCACTGAAAAAGACCCTGATGCTGGGAAAGATAGAGGGCAGGAGGAGAAAGGGGTGACAGAGGATGAAATAGTTGGACGGTATTATTGACATGAGTTTGAGCAAACTCTGGGAGATAGTAAAGGACAGGGAAGTGAGGCGTGCTGCCGTCCCTGACGTTTCAAAGGACTTAGCAACTGAACAAAAATAACACATATCCCCTATCCACCCCACTTTACTATCCTTCAATCACGCCAAACTTTTAGTGTTATCTAAGTGGACTATGGTCTCTGCCACTTTTAAGTTTTCTCATTGACTCTTCATTTTGTTTGGGTGTTCTTTCTCTCATCTCATGCCTGACAATTTTTCACCTTTTAACATAACCATTTATTCCTCTCAGAAGACACGATTTGTATCCACATTCCTCCTCCCTCCATACTTTTATCATAGCACTTTATTCTAAGAACTTATTTAATTATTTGGTGTTTTTGTTTTTTTTTTCTGCTCGACTATAAACCCCAAGTGTCTGTCATGTTTGAAGTTGTAATCTCAAACATCTATCACCATAAATATTTTTTCATATTCACTGATGGATGAACTTAGAAGGTGAAAGGAGGATAAATGAGTAGCAACTTACTTAGCAGAATGGAGAGACTGAAGCCTAATTTCTAGCGAGGGGTGGGAATGCAATAAGAAGCAAGCTGATTCATAATGCAACACTCAGGCAAGGTCAAGCCATGGAGCTGCCAGGTACTTGATTATGAGGGGTGGGGGGTGGCTGGAAGAAGACTGTAAATCTGCAGCAGGAACAGTTAGTCTCCAGATCTTCTTTCCTGTTCTGCACATCCAGCTGTTGTTGTTTGTTGTTGTGTGTGTTTTTTTACTACTCTTTCTCGATCCCAGCAGAAGGTAAGAGGTTTACTCTCTAGAAATGCTGAATCAGAGAGATCCTATGCTCAGGAACAAGAGATACAGTTGAGGGCAGGGGTAAGAGCTGTAGCTTAAAGGTAAATTACAAGTCTCTATTCTGAACACTGAAATTCCTCCAGATCCTTCCTTGTATAAAGGTTTCTGAATACTGACAGCCAGAACTGGACTTCCAGGGAGGAAACTGGAGGATCCTTTTCAGTGGAAACTGACAGACTCAAGACCAAATATTCATGAATGGTGTCGTTTGAGTGTACCAGTGAAATCATCAGTTTCCTTCAAGCACGAAATAGGGAAGACCACCAATTGACAGACCTTCTAACCAGCTTTTAAGTTCTTTAGTCACTAAGATGTGTCCGACTCTTGCAAGCCTATGGACTGTAGCCCACCAGGCTCCTCTGTCCCTGAGATTTCCCAGGCAAGAATACTGGAGTAGGTCACCATTTCCTTCTCCAGGGGATCTTCCTGACCCAGGGATCAAACCTACATCTCCTCCATTGGCAGGCAGCTACTTTACCACTGAACTAGCTTTTCAGCACCTCACTATTAATTAGGAACGGATGGCTAAGGATTGACAGACATTTGAGGAAGACATCTAATGTGGAAGACAAAGACCAAATCAAGCAGAAAAGAAATTTAAAAAAATAGAGAAAAACAATCAGGAATAGAATAAAATGTTCAAAAAAATCCGTTCGTGACATCAGAGAGATGGACAGTTTCTAGACAGATACGCTAAGCAAAAGAGAATTGACAGATTACTTTACAGGATTGAGAGGAATTTAAAATTCACATCAGGAAGATTGTGACTGAATTATGACAGGTATATAGAAAGCTAAGCAAATTTTGAAAAGAGGCAATTACTAACTTCAGGGAAAAACAAAGTTGAGTAAGAAAGGAAGTGAAATCACAGTACAGTGTAAGGCTCAACTGTGAGTAATATTTATATAGAGTAATACAGTAAACTCTTCATCACTAGTTGTGCTATAACTATATGGGAAAGATGTGAGAGAAGTGAGCATGTGTGTGTGTGTTTGCATGTGTGTGCATGTGAGGGTGTTGTAGTAAATCTAATCCTTTCTCTCTATAATGGGAAGCCAATTGACAATGTTCAGAATCTTAAACCCAAGAAATAGCAGTATGAAGTTGAACTATCTGAAACTGATGATGTTAACCACTTTTCACCTTAAAAAATAGCAAGTTGTTATGATTCAACCTAATGTAAGCATTGGTTAGAAAATGCTCCTTGGAAGAAAGGCTATGACAAACCTAAACAGCATATTTAAAAACAGAGACATCACTTTGCCAACAAAGGTCTGTATAACCAAAGCTATGATTTTTCCAATAGTCATGTATGGATGTGAGAGTTGGACTATAAAGAAGACTAAGTGCCCAAGAACTGATGTTTTCAAACTGTGGTGCTGGAGAAGACTCTTGAGAGTCCCTTGGACAGCAAGGAGATCAAACCAGTCAGTCCTAAAGGAAGTCAGCCCTGAATATTCATTGGATGGACTGATGCTGAAGCTGAAGCTCCAACACTCTGGCCACCTGATGCCAAAAGCTGACTCATTGGAAAGTACCCTGATGCTGGATAAGACTGAGGGCAGGAGGAGAAGAGGGTGACAGAGGATGAGATGTTTGGATGGATGGCATCACCAACTCAATGGACATGAGTTTTAGCAAATTCTGGGAGATAGTGAAGGACAGGGAGGCCTGGCGTGCTGCAGTCCATGGGGTTGCAAAGAGTCAGACTCGACTGAGCGACTGAACAACAACAACGAAGTATGGAAGTAAATACAGCTATCTGAAAGAGTTGAAGGGTATTACCTCTGGGTGAGTGAGTGAGGGTTGAGTGCGGAGTTTTTGCCATGCTTATAGAACTATCAATGCCTAAGCATTCTAGATTACATACATATATTAACTTAATAAAATTAAAATTAATAAAGGGGTGAATAAGTGACTTACTTCCTAATTATCTAAGTGAAAAGACCCCATTTTACAAGGAAGAATGATTAACAGCATTAATTGATCTGACTGTGCTCACCTTTTCTCCGTTAAGGATTTTTACCTTTTAAAAAATGGCTATTAGGAGAGCTTTCTCTGAAAAGACAAAAATAGTCTGTTCTAATAGCTCTTTTAGAACTTTAATTGGAAATTTGGTTGTGTCTTCTTCCAATTAAGCTAATTGAAGTGGAACTTGGATTGGGCCCTGGGAGAGGAGGAGTTCCCCAGCTGAGGCTCACAGAATAACAGCTGACTTTAAAAAGAGAAATACAAGCTAATGCTTAGGAAGACAGGAGAATTGACTCTATAGGGATTTCAATTATTTACTTATTGACTGACACATGCAGGGAAAGTAGCCAGAAAAGTTCTGAAAAAAAAAAAAAAGATGGAAGAGTGAAGCGCTACACCTGAGGTTTTAAATGAATGTGTATGAATGACTCCTGGTATTTTAATGGGAAACTTGGAAACTTGTCTAGGAAGGACACCTGTTTTAATCCTTTTATCATTTGTTAGACAAGTACATTCATTGTAGTCAATAAGCAAAGGAAAGTTGGGAGGCACGTGCAAAACTATTACAACTTCCATCCTTCCTCACTCTTTTTAGAACCTGCTTTGCTAGTCAAAGAGATTTACCCAAAGTTCCTTGAGCATGCCTTGCCTTTGTTACCCCAACAGTGTTGCTCTGTCTCAAACTCTGCTGTGCATAAAAATCACTGGGTAATTTGCTATAAATGCAGATTCCTAGTCCTGTCTTTAGTTTCTCTATGACATCTTTTAATACATTACCCATAGTACACACAGTGCCTATTTATGCTCTCAGATGAGCTGCGGCCCCCCAAAGCCTAAATGTTTGTTTAAAAAGGCTTTAAAATAGAGAAGGAATTTGGAAAAATAGAATCAATGAAAGTCTAATATATAACAATGTCATGTAAACTAGTGAATTATAACTTGATTCACATCTTCAAGGGCTTCCCTGGTGTTGTGTGGGTATAATTTAAAAACAAAAATTCCCAATGTTAAGTGTGGGTATAATTTAAAAACAAACAAATCAATTTAAAAAATGGGCAAGGAACCTAAATAGACATTTCTCCAACGAAGACGTACAGATGGCCAAGAAACACCTGAAAAGATGCTCAACATTACTAATTATTAGAGAAATTCAAATAAAAACTACATGTCTTTGCTATTGTAAACAATGCTGCAATGAATATTGGTGTACATGTATCCTTTAGGACCATGTTTTTCTCTGGGTATATGCCCAGGAGGGGGATTGCATTGCAGGCTATTTGCAATATCTAGGGCATGGGAGAAACCCAGGGCATGGGATGAAGTTAAATGTCCATCAAAGGAAGAACGGATAAAGAAGATGTGGTAAATATATACAACAGAATATTGTGTGTGTGTGTGTGCACACACATGGGCACTAAGTTGTGTCTGACTCTGCAACCACATGGACTGTAGCCCACCAGGCTTCTCTGTCCATGGAATTTTCCAGGCAAGAATACTGGAAATACAGGAGACATGAGACATGGGTTCAATCCCTGGGTTGGGAAGATCCCCTGGAGGAGGGCATAGCAGTCCACTCCAGTATTCTTGCCTGGAGAATCCCATGGACAGTGGAGCCTGGCAGTTGCCATTTTTACTCCAGGTGATCTTCCCAACCCAGGGACCAAACCTTCATCTCTAGAGTCTCCTGCATTGGCAGGCAGAACAGGGCCATCTGGGAAGCCCAGTGGATATATGTACTCAAATTCATATAAGTGATTTACTTCACTACACACCTGAAACTAATATAACATTGTAAATCAACTATACCTCAATATAATTTTTTAGTGTGGGTATAATGTTTAATATAATGCGAACTTCGGAAAGCCTACAGCCTATGGAGTACATAGAACAGCTCTGGTTATTCCTGGAGTGGACCGGTGAACTTGCACTTTAGAGCAACTGAATTCCAGTGATTCTAGCATTCCTACTGGGGCCCAACTTAGGTCTTAATGCCAAAATCAATCTGCCCCTCAACCTTTTCTCACTTGAGATATCATTTGAATCTTGGTGTCATTTGGCCAAGTTCTTTTAAGGTAGATACACATCTTTGGATCCAAAGGAAACCAGTCCGAATCATACGTTATTGTTTTTTTCAATACAAGTTATTTGTTAAATATACATTTTATTGTGATCTGATTTTTTGTAACTTTGCAAGATTTTTTTGTATAATGTTTTCAAAAATCACAAAATACTGAGTTATGATCTTGATTTATGATAAAGGAAAACTATATTTTATAAATAAAGCAGGTAGTAAAGTTCTCATCACATAAGAGATGTTCAGAAATCATTGAGGACTGGCTCAATTTTAATATACTATTATATTTTAATACTATCATGAATACTTTTTATAATGCTTGTGATAGTAAAGCGTAGGAAAAACACTGTTATAAATTAGCATTCAGTTTGACACAGTGACATTCAGAGGTAACTTTCAGTGCTTTCTGAACCTCGGCCAAAGCCATAAGTCAGGAAAGAATCAGGTGTCTTTCTTAAGCTTTTGATCCTGACCTTCTGAGGATAAGAAATGACAATAACATAAAAAGCAGTTCTGATCAATAAACTTCAGCTTCCCCATTTTGTGATATGTAGGCGAACAGACAGGGAGGGTTAAGAGAATTATCATATTTTTTCTGGAATCCATCTACTCCCCCTAACTCCCTTAGCAGATGAACTTTAAGCTTTGACTATGCCTCCTCTTTCTCCTGACCCCCACTCTTGAAGGTTACCTTGACCCCGTAGAACTTGGCTGCAGTATTACAGTATGGAAAATTACTGTTATTGCAGTATCAGTATTACAATACGGAAAGAAACCTAAATGACTAAAAGCTGAGCTCCTGTTGCTCACAGGAATCAAGGTCCAAAAGAGAGATGAAGTTCAGCTATTGTTTAGTCTCTAAGTCATGTNAAAAAAAAAAAAAGATGGAAGAGTGAAGCGCTACACCTGAGGTTTTAAATGAATGTGTATGAATGACTCCTGGTATTTTAATGGGAAACTTGGAAACTTGTCTAGGAAGGACACCTGTTTTAATCCTTTTATCATTTGTTAGACAAGTACATTCATTGTAGTCAATAAGCAAAGGAAAGTTGGGAGGCACGTGCAAAACTATTACAACTTCCATCCTTCCTCACTCTTTTTAGAACCTGCTTTGCTAGTCAAAGAGATTTACCCAAAGTTCCTTGAGCATGCCTTGCCTTTGTTACCCCAACAGTGTTGCTCTGTCTCAAACTCTGCTGTGCATAAAAATCACTGGGTAATTTGCTATAAATGCAGATTCCTAGTCCTGTCTTTAGTTTCTCTATGACATCTTTTAATACATTACCCATAGTACACACAGTGCCTATTTATGCTCTCAGATGAGCTGCGGCCCCCCAAAGCCTAAATGTTTGTTTAAAAAGGCTTTAAAATAGAGAAGGAATTTGGAAAAATAGAATCAATGAAAGTCTAATATATAACAATGTCATGTAAACTAGTGAATTATAACTTGATTCACATCTTCAAGGGCTTCCCTGGTGTTGTGTGGGTATAATTTAAAAACAAAAATTCCCAATGTTAAGTGTGGGTATAATTTAAAAACAAACAAATCAATTTAAAAAATGGGCAAGGAACCTAAATAGACATTTCTCCAACGAAGACGTACAGATGGCCAAGAAACACCTGAAAAGATGCTCAACATTACTAATTATTAGAGAAATTCAAATAAAAACTACATGTCTTTGCTATTGTAAACAATGCTGCAATGAATATTGGTGTACATGTATCCTTTAGGACCATGTTTTTCTCTGGGTATATGCCCAGGAGGGGGATTGCATTGCAGGCTATTTGCAATATCTAGGGCATGGGAGAAACCCAGGGCATGGGATGAAGTTAAATGTCCATCAAAGGAAGAACGGATAAAGAAGATGTGGTAAATATATACAACAGAATATTGTGTGTGTGTGTGTGCACACACATGGGCACTAAGTTGTGTCTGACTCTGCAACCACATGGACTGTAGCCCACCAGGCTTCTCTGTCCATGGAATTTTCCAGGCAAGAATACTGGAAATACAGGAGACATGAGACATGGGTTCAATCCCTGGGTTGGGAAGATCCCCTGGAGGAGGGCATAGCAGTCCACTCCAGTATTCTTGCCTGGAGAATCCCATGGACAGTGGAGCCTGGCAGTTGCCATTTTTACTCCAGGTGATCTTCCCAACCCAGGGACCAAACCTTCATCTCTAGAGTCTCCTGCATTGGCAGGCAGAACAGGGCCATCTGGGAAGCCCAGTGGATATATGTACTCAAATTCATATAAGTGATTTACTTCACTACACACCTGAAACTAATATAACATTGTAAATCAACTATACCTCAATATAATTTTTTAGTGTGGGTATAATGTTTAATATAATGCGAACTTCGGAAAGCCTACAGCCTATGGAGTACATAGAACAGCTCTGGTTATTCCTGGAGTGGACCGGTGAACTTGCACTTTAGAGCAACTGAATTCCAGTGATTCTAGCATTCCTACTGGGGCCCAACTTAGGTCTTAATGCCAAAATCAATCTGCCCCTCAACCTTTTCTCACTTGAGATATCATTTGAATCTTGGTGTCATTTGGCCAAGTTCTTTTAAGGTAGATACACATCTTTGGATCCAAAGGAAACCAGTCCGAATCATACGTTATTGTTTTTTTCAATACAAGTTATTTGTTAAATATACATTTTATTGTGATCTGATTTTTTGTAACTTTGCAAGATTTTTTTGTATAATGTTTTCAAAAATCACAAAATACTGAGTTATGATCTTGATTTATGATAAAGGAAAACTATATTTTATAAATAAAGCAGGTAGTAAAGTTCTCATCACATAAGAGATGTTCAGAAATCATTGAGGACTGGCTCAATTTTAATATACTATTATATTTTAATACTATCATGAATACTTTTTATAATGCTTGTGATAGTAAAGCGTAGGAAAAACACTGTTATAAATTAGCATTCAGTTTGACACAGTGACATTCAGAGGTAACTTTCAGTGCTTTCTGAACCTCGGCCAAAGCCATAAGTCAGGAAAGAATCAGGTGTCTTTCTTAAGCTTTTGATCCTGACCTTCTGAGGATAAGAAATGACAATAACATAAAAAGCAGTTCTGATCAATAAACTTCAGCTTCCCCATTTTGTGATATGTAGGCGAACAGACAGGGAGGGTTAAGAGAATTATCATATTTTTTCTGGAATCCATCTACTCCCCCTAACTCCCTTAGCAGATGAACTTTAAGCTTTGACTATGCCTCCTCTTTCTCCTGACCCCCACTCTTGAAGGTTACCTTGACCCCGTAGAACTTGGCTGCAGTATTACAGTATGGAAAATTACTGTTATTGCAGTATCAGTATTACAATACGGAAAGAAACCTAAATGACTAAAAGCTGAGCTCCTGTTGCTCACAGGAATCAAGGTCCAAAAGAGAGATGAAGTTCAGCTATTGTTTAGTCTCTAAGTCATGTCTGACTCTTGTTCAGTTACAGAAAAGTATGCAAAGTACTTTACTCTTAAGTTTTGTAAACAAAGATTTGTAGCTACTACTCTGGTACATGGATACCACCTAACTGAGTAGGTGGATTTTCCAGAGATAAAGCAGACACCAGGCTACTGGGGTGAGTGTATGTCTGTGTGTGCTAAATCACTTCAGTCATGTCCAACTCTTTGGGACCCCATGGGCTGTAATCCATCAGGCTCCTCTGTCCATGAGATTCTTCAGGCAAGAATACTGGAGTGGGTTATCATGCCCTCCTTTAAGAGATCTTCCTAACCCAGGGATCGAACCCATGTCTCAGGTCTCCTGTATTGGCAGGCAGTTTCTTTACCACTAGCACCTTCTGGGGAGCCCACTGGGGTGGGTACTTGGCTTTAATGGATGCTCCTGGATAGAGCAAGTCGCCTTTGTCCCTCTAAACTCATGAAATCTGAATTGCAACATGAAGTCCTAATTCTTTTCCTTCTCTCCCACCTCTTGAAGGACATGGCTACCCTACAGAAGGTTAACCACAATTTCATTGTGTGAATTATCACTACTGTAAAGATGGTTATTGTATAAACAACTAGAGTTTTGGCAGCCTTGGGAGGAATTTATATTTATTGGGACAATTGTTCTTTGGAAACACTGACCCAGTGGTGTTTTACAATAGGAATCAATCGAGTAATTGGGTCAGCAGGCAGAATTTTGCTTTTCAAGTTCTTTTTTCCTTCATGAAGCATTTGGGTTGATGTTATAGAGAGGAATGTCTCTAACTTTGAAGCCATCAGTGGATTCCAACCTCATCTGAATTTATATAAAGGAAAAAGAAAGCCTTTTCTTTTCTGCCAATAAGTATTTATCTCAAATGGATGGGATTGGACTATCCATAAAAAGGAAGAAGTGGGTGATTCAGTGGTGTGATTGCAGAGCCTGAGTTTAAAGAATTAAGTTTAATTCTAATTCCTGTGATGCGACCTAAGGACAAACAGCCCCACTTTGTTGTGAAATGGGGGTGATAGAGCCTAGTGTACAGGGCTTTTGTGAGAATTATATTAAGTCATATATATAGTAGTTATTTCTAAAGTGCTACATAAAAGTAAGGCAGTATTATCAGGCAGCTAGGCAAACTTGAAAGCTTTAATGAAACCTATCCTTTACTGACTATAAGAAGACATTTTCTTACCAATGTGCAAACAAGACATTCACCGTTAAAAGTTAAGTTTTTGAGACTAAATGGTTCAGGAAGCAATAAAGATGATCTAATATGTCAAGGGAGTCATTTTGAAAAAGAAATAAGTATTTTATAGACAGAAATAGGAGACAATCTACTTCTTTTAAAGAACCATATCTATTCATAGCATATTTAGAAAAGTATTGAATTCAGGAATATTAGACCCAGAAAAGTGATCTAAAGAATCAGGGTGTCATTCCATATGAAATGTTTAGTCAAGCAAACCAAGATTAATAATGGGAGGTTAAATCATGGCAGTCCTTGAAGGAAGGGTGTGCACAGAGCAGGGTGTGTGTCTTTTTTATTCCTGTATTCCTATCTCCTTGATCAATGCTTGGCCCACTGTGTGTGAGTGTTTGTGTCTTAGTTGCTCAGTTGTGTCTTACTCTTTGTAACCCCATGGGCTGTAGTCCTCCAGACTCCCCTGTCTGTCCCTGGGATTCTCCAGGCAAGAATACTGAAGTGAATAGCCACTTCCTTCTCCAGGGGATCTTCCCAACCCAGGGATCAAACCCAGGTCTCCTGCACTGCAGGCAGATTCTTTACCATCTGACTCACCAGAGAAGCCTGCCTGGCCTATTGTAGAGTCTCAAATAATTTTTGCAGAATGAATGTAAAGGCTCATGAGTATCACTATATAGGCTTCCCAGCTGGTGCAGTTGGTAAAGAATCCACCTGCCAATGCAGGAGACGTGGGTTTGATTGCTGGGTCAGGAAGATCCCCTGGAGAAGGAAATGGCTACCCACTCCAGTATTCTTGCCTGAAAAATCCCATGGACAGAGGCACCTGGCAGGGTACAGCCCATGTGGTTGCAAAAGAGTTGGACATGACTGAGTATACACACACAGTATCACTATAGGGAGATGCATCAACAAGGCTGAAATTAACATCCGAATTGTTGAAAAAAGATACATGTTTGTTTGTTCAGATTTATGAAATAAAGATGTGAGCTAATTATAATGACAAGCTCAGCCCTTTCGGCTTCCTTAATTCTTCTGAATTTTTTACAACTTCAAGACCAGAAAGCTCTTCCTAAATGTCGGTGGTGAGTAGTCAACAAAACTTAGAACTATAACAAAAAAACAAGTCTTTTACTAGAGAGCTTAGTTTCTAAGGTTTGTGATAGCAAATAGGTCAACATTGTTCTCTTGTTGATAGCTGCTGGGGCATTTCTGTTAGAGATGCATAAGGCTAAAAATCCATGAGTCAATTCATTAGCAATGCCTACCATGGACATTAAACTCAAGGATGTCAGACAAGCATCTCTTACAAGGTTTTTCAACTTGAAGGTTGAACTGAAAAATGATTTAGTTCTCTGACTAGGGATTGAACCATGACAATGAAAGCACTGAGTCCTAATCACTGGGCTGCCAAATAATTCCCTATAAATGACTTCCTACCTGCTCTTCTGATAACACACTCAAGATTATTATGGATATGACTGAGGATGAAATGGTTGGATGGCATCACTGATGTGATCGATATGAACTTGGGCAAACTCCAGGAGATGGTGAGGGACAAGGAAGCCTGGTGTGCTGCAGTCCATGGGGTCTGGAAGAGTCGGACATGACTTTGTGACTGAATAACAACATTTCTTTGCCAACAAAGGTCCATCTAGTCAAGGCTATGGTTTTTCCTGTGGTCATGTTTGGATATGAGAGTTGGACTATGAAGAAAGCTGAGCACTGAAGAATTGATGCTTTTGATCTGTGATGTTGGAGAAGACTCTTGAGAGTCCCTTGGACTGCAAGGAGATCCAACCAGTCCATTCTAAAGGAGATCAGCCTTGGGTGTTCTTTGGAAGGAATGATGCTGAAGCTGAAACTCCAGTACTTTGGCCACCTCATGTGAAGAGTTGACTCATCGGGAAAGACTCTGATGCTGGGAAGGATTGGGGGCAGGAGGAGAAGGGGACGACAGAGGATGAGATGGCTGGATGGCATCACTGACTCGATGGATGTGAGTCTGAGTGAACTCCGGGAGATGGTTATGGACAGGGAGGCCTGGCGTGCTGTGATTCATGGGGTGGCAAAGAATTGGACATGACTGAGCGACTGAACTGAACTGAACGGAACAGCATAACTGAGGCAGAGACTGGGAAAGAAACTGCAAGCTTGACAGAGACTGACTTTAAATGTGGCAGATACATGTAAATGTGCCGACCAAATTCACATGTGCTCATCTGTCTGCATCTCCCAGCCTCTGTCCAGTGAGTCTGGGGCTATATGATTGAGATGTGAGCAGAAGTAATCTAAGACAGTAGACCCTGCCCTTAGGAACAGCTCATATGATCATCTAGCTTGTTCTCTTCCCCACCACATTAAACCCTTTGGAGGCAGCAAGCTCCAGATGGTGTAGCTACAAGAGTGAGGCATACATTTTCTTAGAGGTGCTGGAGTTTGTCTATTGTGGCAGCTAGAATAAATTACTATAAATATCATTATGGGAAGTAGTTTGCTAAGATGATGGGTAAGGGCTTAGTCCCGCTGAATGTTTGTAGCAATCTGCTTCCTCAGCTGGTTCCTTGAGAAAGCACATTGCCCTTCCTGCCTATGTTACTGTTAGGTCAGGAGATTTTCCTAGATACTGCAGACTATGCTTGCCTTCGGCCGGCCCAGAGCTGGGGAGGGGCAGGAATGGCTTGGCTTTAGTCTACCATGCGTACTACTGTACAACGTGCATATCCTTCAACAAGTGTATTTCTGATAGCATCATTCCTTTCCATGGTTTTCTGTTTCCCACCAAGTCATCTTTAAGTCAAATGTCAATACACAAAAGCATAAAGAAACAACAAAAGCCAGCTGCTGTGACACTTGTGATCCTCTGTGTTCTGGTGACATGTGAATTTTCCAAACCTAGTTTCCTTCAGGTGGAGAAGGAAACGGCAATCCACTCCAGGATGGAGGAGCCTGGTGGGCTGCTGTCCACAGGGTTGCACAGAGTCAGGCACGACTGCAGCAACTTAGCATGCATGCATGCATTGGAGAAGGAAATGGCAACCCACTCCAGTATTCTTGCCTGGAGAATCCCAGGGACAGAGGAGCCTGGTGGGTTGCCATCTATGGGGTCGCACAGAGTCGGACATGACTGAAGTGACTTAGCAGCAGCAGCAGTTTCCTTCAGGAAACCTCAGCTGAGATCAATGGCATTTCTTAAACATCCCTCTCTTTTCTCTCTTTTTCCTGCTATTTTTTCTGATTTCTTGTCTCCCATGATGTCAATCCCACTAACTCCTAAACCCCCCTCTGACTTCTCCACTTGAGCAGAAAGAATTTCTCCATCCTATGAAGATTTTCATATATACCTCTCTGAAGATGTCTTCACGTCACCTTCTCGTAGGTACCCTAATGATGAATTTATGGCAGCCCTTCCTCCTAGACCATGAGCTTCTGGAGAGACGGGAAAAATATATTTGACTTATTGTTGAATATTCCATAGCACACAGTGGCATGCCTACTGTATACTGAGCAAATGAATGAATACATGGAAGTTTCCTTTGCAAAGCTATGAATTCAATTCTCCCCATTAAAAAATTATGAAACTGCCTCTGTAGAAATAGGAGGCAGCTTAAAAAAGAACAAGCATGTAAAATATTATACTTCTGAATATGCTAAAAACATTTTATTTACTCATCAGAATGCTGGAAGGATTTTATTCTTAGTCCCCTCTGGTGTGACTCTTGCTGTTTCTTTTTAAATCAGAAATCTGTAGACAATTGTTTTTATGTGAGTGAAATAAAGGATGGAGATATGGGATGGGCAAAAATATAGAACTTTCTTTTTTTATCTAAAGCAATTTCCATGAAGATAAACGAGTTTCTTTGTAATACAGTAATTTTATAATAGTAGAATTCTTGATGTCCCAGCAGCAAGAAGTCTGCAGGACTGTGCCAATGATACATGTTGCTGATTGGGAGAAACTATTGTTTACAAGCTAATTATGATAGAGTAAGTTGACTTTAGTTAATTCTCAGAGGTTAAAACAGCAGATTTGGAAGGATAAAGTGTGTATCAGTATGTACATTTAAAAGATCTCTGATTACAAACAATAGTTTGAGAGAATTGAAAAAAAAAACAAGTTAGAAAAAAAAACAGTTTATTAAGTAATATCATATAAATAACTTGTTACAAAAATTGATTTGCAAAAGGCATATTTACTCTTTGTGAGAAATCACTTTTTAAATTGCATTCTTTTTAAATTTATGCTTCCAAGAAAACAAAGGAAAATAAAAGAAGCCATTTCAAGGAGCGTGTATTTGCCATTTGACTACAACGAATGGTCCCGCCACACTGAGCTAAAAAGGTAATTGTCTCAACCCCGTTCTTCTAACACAGAAAAGTTTCTCATGTAATCTATGAAGTTATGAAAAATCTCCCAACCTGGAACTGTGGATGAAAGCTGAGCCGTGATTGTTTCCACCAGGTGTTCTCAGAGACACGAGCGACAGCGAGAAAAACCATATGAACTGAGGACTCCAGGCGGTAGATCTTCGAGGGTGGCATCAGCTTCAATTTATACTTGGGAGTATTTTTAATTAAAAACAATCAATACCAAAAAGCTTTTATTTGGGGGATTTTAAATCACACATCACAGTAGGAGACTGCCAAATTGCCTTAACTTGGTACTACTGAAGACGCCCATAGCATTTATTATAAATCCTATTCTTACGCGATTTACTTTCAAAGCAAGGAAAATAATCACAAAATAGTACAGTGGTTTGAAAGCGCTCCTATGTTTCTCCCAAACAGATCATTTTTATGTTTGCTACACAGCATTCCTCCTGAATGCCTAGTAATTCTATACATATGATTCCTTAATAAACACTAAACTAATAGATCATAGAAAACTAAAAGCTTATAGTAGGTGCCTCTCGACATATTTACATAAATAGTGTAGTCTTGCAAGAAAGACCAAGATCTCATTATAGTGGAATGCTTTTTCCACAACGCTGGGTCCATGCCTCATTTGTCAAATTAACCCCATTTGAGGAGAAATTTGAGTTTGTGGTCCATGGGTTTTTAAAAAAATGGAATTAAGCAACTTGTAAAAGCTCTTTCAAAATTAATCTAATAACCCAGTGGCTCTTCGGCTAAGTGCCTGGTCCTGTCTGAAATACAGTGGGTAATAGGCTTTGTTTCCATTTGACCTCCTTTCGGCACTTTCATCTGCTGGCTCTGTTGGGCAAACGTTTCCCCCAAATTAAAAACTGAAAATGCATCATAAATAAGGTATTACCAAATGGGGAGGAGATTAAAGATTGTCTCAGCAATGCTTAAATTAAATTGACGATGCAGAGACCATAAACTCCTGGCTTTAAAAATGAACTATTTCTTTATTAACTTTTAACAAGTGTGTGAGTCCAAGGCATTTCTCTGCGTGTTAAATATGGTCAGGGTCTAATATTTTTTAGCAGAGAATTATCCCTTTAGAAAATTGTTCCATAAAGATGCCAAAGGGATATTAAAAATGCCGCAACCGTAAGAATCATTGAACTTTTAGGGAGACCATACTGTAATTTTGTATCCTCTACAAAAGAAAGCTACTTGTCAGACCTTAGGAAATAGTTCATTTTCTGGAAGACCCACACACTAACTCTTAATCTTTCCACTCTTATATTCTTATAAAGGAGTCTTGGTTGTAGTGTTAATGTAAACATAGTAGACAGCTTAGAGTTTTAATCTCCTGTCATAATTAAAAAAGATTTCATCTATATAAAAACAAAAAAGAATAAAATTATACTAAAATGATTCTTTTCAGAGGATACCTTTCAAAATAGTTGAGATCATGACTTTCTAGTGTTTTTCCAAAGTAATTACACTGCTTCAACACTAGTGACTATGACAAAATAATTTGTTGGTTAGTTCGGTTCCTGAGGAAAATGAGTTTAGTTGTACATGCTTTAAATATTTAGTTTGGGCTCAGGAATTAGCTTTCTCTTTCCTTTCAACTGCATACTTTTAAAAAATGGTCCTCAAGTGTATAAAATTGGGGAATGCCCAATTCGTAGTTTGTACATAATTATCGCCACTGAAATAATCATTTCAAGGCAAAGCATTTTATATAAGGTATTGCTCAGCAAATCAAACATCTCAAATTTGTGTATTACTTAAATATCTAAATTTAAAAATTACCTAAAATGAAAGTAATGAAAGCATTCTATTTGGATCTGTAAAATTTGGCTGCTTCTAAGGGAGAGATTCAACTTATAAGAGCTCTTGTACAACTTTTTGGGAGCTGAAAATGAATATCAAACCAAAATTTTTATATTGAGAATTGAATCAGCAGATTTTATTCCATCTGAAAATGGAGTCAATTTGTATCCAAATTTGTATCCAAACCTTTATGCATCTAAACTGTAAAGCTAAGAAAGTTCTTACAAAAACATACATTTTCTGGGTCCAGATCCCCTCTCTCATGGCTCTGTGGAACCATTTTCAATTCTCCCTCTCATTTTTCGATTTAGTTTTTTATTTGGGAATGAATATTTCCAGGTCTTTCAGAAGACCATGCCACGAAGTGGAGGGGCTTTAAATTCATGCACAATAGATTAATGTTTTTAAAATTTCAGCTTATTCTAGGGAATATCTCAGTGATTTGAAGAAACTTTCCCTTTTGAATCAGAGGATGAAAAATAATGTGAGAAGGGCCTCAAAGTCCTTGAAACAACCCACAAAAGCAATCTCCCTATATTTAATGAACTTTAGGTTCTTTGCGATTAAAGCAAATATTAAAACTTTACCTCTCTCCAATCTCCTTCCCTCTTTGTCATGGCAAACAGCTAATACCAGAACAGAGACAATGTGAAAATTGAACTGAAAACTAATGCTTTCTCCAGTAATCATTCATGTCTGACCTGGGTCCTCGACCTGATAGCTTAGTGGAAGGAAGTGCAACCAGCACAGAATGATGAGACTATGGTTCTTATTGTTTCCATGATGTCAGACAGCATTCATTTTAGGAAAATATCATTCAACCTTGACGTTTCTAGGACCCTATGTAAAATATTCAGCTCCAGTCTCAATTTATTCTCTTTCTTAGAGATTCACCTCATCATCAGGTTTTGTGGTAAGAGATTTACTAGTTATTTAAATATTTAGTCATATTAACCTGTTCTTGGTATAACTGTATAAGATACCTTCCAATCACACCTCAGAAATCCCACTACAGAACTTCTTACTTTCACTTATATGAGGAGAATGTAAATTTTACCTCTAAACTTTGAAGTTGCTGGCATCAACCAGCAGACATTCCAATTAATGCCAAAAGTTCAAAAGGAAGACTTCTGATGATATTTTTCTTTTTACAGGACTATCTCTCTTGAAATAATTTATTACATAACATGAAACACGAGGATAGAGAGCTCTTTTTACAGTAAGTTGTGTGATTAAGGTGCTGTTCTATTGCTATAAGTAACTAGTTTTTATTAATTAACTTTACTAAGCTATCTTTTTTCAACATTTACCTGTGACTATGATATATACTGATTCTTTACAGTGAAGTCCTCCTGTAGTCCTTTGTTTGCATTCTTCTGTGTGTGTGTGTGTCTGTGTGTGTATGAAGAACTAGAAAAGAGAAACTTGTAAGCAAGAAATGGTCCAAGCATAAAATACTTGTTAGTATACAGGGAAGTCCATCCATTCAGGAAACACAAGGAATAATATGGTTGTAACAATTTTTCATTCTAATTGGGTAGCCCCAAATACTATATTTCTCTTATTTTAAAGATGCTGTCTTTACTTCCTGGGTAATACATCTATTTAAAACTTAAAACAACAGTGTGTTTCCAAATAGAAAATATGTGTTGATATGACATTATCCCCAAATGGAAATGACACTAAGATTACCTGCAGAAAATTAACATTAATTGAAAATAAATCCCTAAGACTACTAATTGAAGTCAGCATATTCTTAAGTACATATTATATACATATAGAACCTGTTTTTGTTTTAAGTTTTCAGAATGATGTTTTCATTACAGTACTTTGGAAATTTCTGATGACTGCACAATGTAAGATTCTAATGACACAAATCATTAGAACAGCATATGAAATAAATGATTTGAACCTGCCAAAAGGATTAGTTCAGTTCAGTTGGGTCCTCTGGATAATAACTATGGCGCTAATTGCATAATTAGAGAAATAATGGATTCGATGGATTGTACATTACTTTTCTGTTTGTAGTTTGAGACCATTACTTTATCATTAGTTCAAAGACAAGGATGGCAGTGTTGCCATGGAAACAAAGCTAAAAACAATGGAAAAATTTTAATGCTTTTGAAAGTCAAATATCATTTTAATTACAATCTTAAACACCCTTGTTGTGGGGAATCCAAGTTTTCCCTTTGAGAGCGTCTTCCAAACATATAATATGTAGGTTTTCACCATGATTTCAGTATTCATCTATATCACATTATATAAATATATGGATATTTTCAAATGTGAAGGACAGGGTGTCAAGTTCAAGTGTGACTGGCTCTTACCTCCCCATTTAACTCTGAGAGAGGGATCTGAGTTTTATTTAATCTACTTTTACTAATGCAACTTAACTGTGTAAGAAGCATCTGAAGCATATGAGTTATTGTACTTCACACTGCTACTTTCAAGTATATTAGAATAATACTGACAACTACAGACAAGGAATTAAACTTTGTCTCAGAAAAGTTCCTTCAAGAACTTTTTAAATGATTAGACTTATTTGTAATGAGCCTGCTGATGGCTGAAATAATTCCAAGTGATCCATGATACATTTGGTAAACCAGACTTTAAAATATGCTAAATATTTCCTTTGTTAATATCTATTAGCTATTTTTCCTTTCCCTTTATATGATGCAACAGCAAACTTTTGCATGTCTTATGAACCAGTGGCAAGGAAATGAGGTCGTATTAAGACTTTTTTGTTGTTGTACTTTTTGAACATTACCATTTAATTGGCATCATTTCCTAAAGAGGAAGGAGAATCTCAAAACACTGGTGGATCTGAAGTTTTGAATAGTCATTGGTGCTGGAAAAATATCATGAAGGACAAACAGGATGGGCAAATGTCATTTTAAATTCTTTGTGACAGAAATACACACCCATATATAGTTCATCATCTCCTTGTGAGCTGATACACCAGGAACAGTGGTTCCTCCCTCATTTCTTCTACTAAAACTATTTTTATCATTAAAGCACAACCCCTCATCCCATTAGCAAGTGAAATGTACAGAGCAGTCAGCTGACCTTGAGTCAATGCAATGTAGTAAGAGACCAGGCCAATGAAATTGAGCTGTGTTTCAGATTTGCCCTAAGAGTACAGGGGGAGAAGATGGTGACCCATCCTCTCCTGCAGCCCAGCGCCTGTTGGGCAGACATGGTTAACAGGATGCACTAAAAAATAAACATTTGCCTCTCAGAAGCTCATAAAAGTGTACTAGAAAAAAAGTCTCTAACGTTGGATCCACACGGACTGCAGCCATTTACTTTTGGAACGGATAGAACAGAGGACCCTTCACGAAGCAGTGGATAAATAGAAACAGCCACTTCACATCTTTCAGTGTCGTATTGAAAAATGAAAAAAAAAAAAGGCAACATATCATATTAGGAGTCCTTGTCACTGTCCACCCCTCCGTACATATCAGCGAGCTTTTTGAACCGAGGCCCCCAGTCACTAAGGTAGTCGTAGTCTTGGTCTCCATCCGTGGTCACCGACTCGAGTGAGCTGAGCGAATCGGCCACCGAGCCGGCGCCCTCGTAGGCGTAGGTGGCCAGGGAGTCGTAGGGCGGGGCGGTGGGGTCCGTGTCATTCTCCTTTAACCTTTGGTTAATGAAATCTCGGACGTCGGTGTTATCACGGGCTGCTGGAGTCCGTCGGGGTAGGAAAAGGGCTTCGGGCACAATGTCCCTGCGCAATTTGCTGTCCTCTATGGCTTCGGGATTTCTCAGGGTGCCGATATCAAAGGCCTGGGTGTCCTCCTCTCCGCCTCCTTCGTCGTTGTAACTGACAATGTTGTCTCTGATGTCCTCTTTGGAAATGATCAAAGGTTCTTTTTTCCGCTGCCGCCTGAGAGCTGCGAACAACACCACTGTCACTGGAAGCAGAAACAAAACAGCAAGGGAAGGGAAAGTTAATTTGCCGCCCAATTAACATCAGGAAGAAACACAAAGTGAAGTTTTCAAAGTTCACCACGAAACTACTCTTGTTTAAGGTTGCACTTGCCTCCACATCTGATCAAATCAGGGCTCTCCCCAACCCCTCAATGGAGTAAACTATATAATATTTGAAAGAAAGTTTTTAAGAATTTAACTAGAGGATAAAACACCTTCATGTTTTGTCAGTAGTTCCTTTTTGCTTTGAAATGGCAGACGAGTTTCAAGATAAGGGGGAAAAAATAATAAAAAAGCTCAACCACACTGAGATTACTGCAAAAAGAGTGAAAATTATGCTGAACACCTGAAATGCTCTGAAACTGCTTATAAGCACAAGGCTGGCACCTTCGGGGATGTGTTGAAGGGTTTGCATAACTCCACTTCTAAAATAACTTTTGCACTGATGCCTTCTCTTTTTTTTCCCCCGAGAAAAGTGTAAAGTTAGTTTAAAGCCCAAAGTAGAGATGTGAATGTTTGCATACCTTTCTTACATATAAGTACAGATAATACCTGGAGAGACCCAGATACAATTCAGAAAGACATTTTGGACTTCAAGATCAACCAGTTTGAAGGGAACAGGTAATAGTACACGTGCCAGATTATTTGTGCTTAGGTTAAACAAACCAAACGTATTTCTGTGGGAACTTAAAACAGAGAATCTTTCAGAGTTTCATGTTCTGTAAGTTTGTTGACCGGAATGTTTGTTCTTTTGATTTTTCCTAATTCAAATTAGAGGCAAAGCAAGAACTGTTTTTTAAAATAGCTCCTGATGTTTCTTCACAGCTGGCTACCTGTAAAGAGACACATCTACGAATGAGCATATGGATGAGAAAGTAAAAACATAGAGACAGCTTAGAGAGAAAACAGTCATCTGGGGCAGAAAATGCATTGTTAACCTGGGTTTGTCCAGGGGAGATTAGTACCAGTAATATCTCTTTACTCTTTCATCCATAACATGGTCCAGTTTTTATGAGCCATGAAAATTGAATTATCACAATAACAATTACAGAATAGTGGCCTTTGGTAGAGGTGCATACCTACCTATATAATAATGGCTATATGCACACCCAGGTGTCTATATATTTAACATTTCAGATGTTAATGGTATTAATAATTGGTTACCTGTTGAGACAGTTCTATGTGCCAAGCACTGTGCTAAGTGCTTTACATATGGAATCTAGTTGAATTATCATAATAGGCTTGACAAAGTAGGTACCACCATTATAACTCCATTTTACATAAGGAAATTGTGGTTTAGAGATGTGATGTGTGCACATAATTGAAATCCAGGTCAGGCAGACTAAAAAGCTTGTACACTTAATTACCATGCTTTGAAGCATGTTTGGATTATAGACTATTTCACAAGGATATGCAGTTCTGCTGTTTTCAAGCATGTGGTTGTATAAATGTAAACATTCTCTTTTGCTTCCAGAGAGTATCCTGGTGCCTCATGTATCCTTTTCATATTTTTTTGTTTATTCAACACGTATTTATTTATTGCCAACTTTGTGCCAGGTAGAGTTCTAGGCAGTATTAGTGAAAAAAATAGATCAAGAGTCTTGTCTGAATAAGGTAGGCAGAGGTGGTGGTGGTGGCGGCAGATGGATGGATGGATGGAAAGAGAACAAAACAATGTGTATAATAAATGAGGAAATTATTAGAAAATGATAAGTGCAATATAAATAAGAAAGAGGAAGGCAGAGTAAGGAGGATGGGAAGGACTTCTGTATATGTTTGAGGGGCTGCATATATTTTTGTGTGTGTATGGGGGTTGAGTGCATCATTAAGGAACTAACATTTGAACAAATAGATGAGGAGTTATCCAGGGCGCTATCTGGAGGAGAAGACAGAGCTAGGAGCAAGGCCATGGAGTGGGGTGTGTTTGGAGTGTGTGAGGTGTGGGGTCGGTGGGGAGAAAGGAGTAGGAAGGACCATGTCAGGTGGGGCTGTGGACGCTCCATATGCCTTCGCTTTACCCTGGGGGTCCAAGTGGTTGGAAAATTGCAGGATTTTGGGTGGAAAGATGCTCTTAATCTACCTTTTTGTAAAAATGTTTATTTGATTGTGCCAGGCCTTAGTTGCAGCATGCGGGATCTTCAGTCTTGGTTGTGGCATGCAGTGTTTTTAGTTGCGGTATCTTTACTTGTGGCTTGCAAACTCTTAGTTGTGGCATGTGGGGTCTAGTTCCCTGACCAAGGATTGAACCTGGGTCCCCTGTATTGGGAGCGTGGAGTCTTAGCCACTGGACCACCAAAGAAGTCCCTTGTGTCAAAGGAGATCTGTAAAAGTCGCTCAGTCGTGTCCAACTCTTTGCGACCCCATGGACCATACAGTCCATGGAATTCTCCAGGCCAGAATACTGGAGTGGGTAGCCGTTTCCTTCTCTGGAGGATCTTCCCAACCCAGAGACTGAACCCAGGTCTCCTGCATTGCAGGTGGATTCTTCACCAGCTGAGCCACAAGGGAAGCCCAAGAATACTGGAGTGGGTAGCCTATCTCTTCTCCAGCAATCTTCCCAACGCAGGAACTGAATCAGGATTTTCTGCATTGCAGGTGGATTCTTTACCAACTGAGCTAAGGGGAAGTCCCTTAATCTACCTTTTATGCTAGTTTCCAGTGTGACACAGATTTGCAAAACAGAGGGCTGTTAAGTAAGGCCAGTCTTTAGAATAGAGAATAGAATCAAGCTAACTGTCTCTCAGAGAAATACATTCTGACAGACAGAGGTTCATTCCATCATTTAAGGCAAGATAGCAGGCATTTATCACTTCCTAGTTCTTCCCTAGCTTAAGTTGCCTGTATCTTGTCTTTTAGCCTATGCACGCCTGAAAGTGCAGTTGTCTAGAAGACAGAGGGCATGTTCAGTAATTCAAAGACATTTGTGCACTGCCTAATTCTCCTACTGCTACCATTGTCTGTCTTTTCTTACTGGCCCAATGCACATCTAACAGAATTTCTTGAGAGCATAATCATCTAAAAGGAAGGTCTTTTTTTCAAAGCTAACTTTGATAAACTGAAGGTATGACTTCTAAGCACTTGGAATAAAAACACTCTGAGAAAGTAATATGCTGTCTTCCCAGTAACTGACCCTTTCCTTTTCTCTACCCCCTGGAGGCCAGAGGACCACAGTGAAATTTTGGGCTGGAGTACTTGGACCAATTTGTGTTCAAATCCCATCATAAAACTAGAAGGTAGCAAGGTATCTGAGATGAGCAGATCTAGATTCAATTAAACAATCTGACCTTTCTAAGTCAGTTGCTTTCTCTGTAAAAGAGAGGCAATAACATGGTGCCCAATGCGAAAGTTATGCCAACTCAAAAGCACCAAAGAGGCACAAGATGTAGTTGTTTTTTCTGTTGCTTTATTGACAAAAACAACAGATGCCACATGATCCGCTTTCTTGACGGCAGATTTCCTCCTATGTCAACGCCGCTTTCTTCCTCTTACAGGTGCCCAGATTTATTCAATCATCTCATTTTTAGTTCAAGCTCTCTTTCAGTGTGGAAGTTGCACTGCATTCTACGAGCTTGTAAAGAAAGTAGGGTACAGTGTGGAAGCACCAGGGCCTGGGGGGCAAAAACCTGGGTTTGGAACTTGGTTCTATCACCTGTTAGCTGTGTGACTTAGCTTCACATCCTGGAACCTCAGCTTTCATATGTAAGATGCAGATAAATATAGACCAGATGGTTCTAAGGATTAAGTGAGAAAAACATTTGTAAAGCCTCCTGTCCAGTGTCTAGCTTATGATGTGATTCTAATAAAGGTTAGATCCCATTTTCTCCTTTTTAATTAGGTACCGAATTACAAAGAGACTAGACAAGATGTGGGAAACACGGAGGCAAATTAGGAGTAATGAGGAGACGGCCAATTCATAGGAGGAAAGAGATGAAAAAAGAGGTCACAGGGAGCTGGTTAGAAGGAAAATAAGAGGGTGAAGAAAGTGGGTATATGATGAGAGAAGGGAAGTATGACCTCTATGAGATGAAGACCAGCTCTTTCTCCATAGACCAGGGATCCATGGAATTCTATCTGATGCAGCCTCCAGACTTAGCCCTTCTAAAAATACTCTCTTTTACCAGGGCGGCTGGTGGTGGGGAGGGATAGTTAGGGAGTTTGAGATGGACATGTACACACTGGTACATTTAAAATGGATAACCAGCAAGGACCTGTATAACACAGGGAACTGAGCTCAATGTTAGGCAGCAGCCTGCATGGGAGGGGATTCTGGGGGAGAATGGGTATGTGTATAGCTGAGTCCCTTTGCTGTTCCCCTGAAACTTTCACAACATTGTTAATCAGTTATATCCCAATACAAAATAAAAAGTAAAAATAAATTAAAAAAACCCATTTTTTTTAAAACCAAAAAAGAATATTCATATCTTTCTCTCAGAAAACAACATTTACAGACTCACACCATTAGAACACTGTTTTGTCTTTGCAAACTGTCAGTTTTTATTTATCCTCATGTCTTAAAATACTTTCTCCAACTCTTAGTTGACGAAGAGAATCACAGTTCTGTAGCCAGGTTTCAAGGCTCTGTGATAATTAGCAGAGTCAACCTGGGATATGAAACTCTTGAGCAGGGATCCCTAGGCTTTCTCTTCTTGGAGAAATGGAAGTCTTCCTTCCCTCTTCTCAAAGTCACTACATTGCCATTAAAAAAAAAAAAAAAGACTCCCTGGTCTGCCTCTGCCTCTGTGAAATCCAGGTTAACTCTGACTTACTTCCCCCCCCCCATGGTGTAGGCAAGTTTTACAAATTTTAATTTTATTTTTTGAAGGGGTGCATTAGCTAATATTTGATCTCTTATTTCATAACAATCAAGGGACTTTTGAGCATTCTGAGCTCAACTTGTGTGCTTAATTAGTTGGTTAGGGATAAAAATTTTTCCTTCAAATCACTGTTAGATGTTTGATTACATTCATTTCTTTTAGATCCCAGATTTATTTCCTTAGTCACAGAAGTTATTTATTGAGAGTCTGAGAAATAATAGACATTGTGTGTGTGGTAATCAGAGACCAATGCTAAGAAGGTAGTTATTCAAGTGGGTGGATCCAAGCAAGTTTGCTGAGTTCAAGAAAATTCACCACTATTTATTTTCCTGTATGAGAGAAAAAAAGTCATTGCATTTCTCCTTCCAGTTTCTCATTGATCTTTAAACTTTACCTTGATGGAAATGGCCTTCATCATATACACTCCACACCCAACAACTTTTGTTCTTTGAAAACTGCATGTTCGCCAGGTTAAATATTAAACAACAAATGAAATGCAAAGGGTGTATTTATATTGCCCTCAAATCCCCCTGCAACTCATTCCCAGCCTGAGAGACAAGAGATTCTTTTGGTGGAATGACTCCCTCCGTGGGGAAAGACATGGGCAAGTTTCACAACTGTTCATTCTCCAAAGCCATTTTTCAAGCAAAAACTAGTTCACGGGTGAACACACATAAGATTCCCAGCACATTACTCACCTAGAGCGGGCTGTATGCCTTACTGGGGGAGGCGGATAAATCTAGAGAGCCACAGTAACAGTGTGTGCCCCTCAGCATGGGGAGATAGGATGCAGGGAGAAGCAGTTTACCTAGTAGGGTCACGACGCACAGAAGGATGGCAACCAGAGCCCCCGTGCTCAGTCCCGTGGGGTGGACGAGGGCCTCCGCATGGCAGGACTGCATGTTCCCTTGATGGTCACATGCACAGACCCGGACAGTCACTGTCCCAGTGCTGCTTTGGACTGGGTAGTCGTTGTCTGATATGACCACAGGCAGGAGATAGGTGCTCATCTCGTGTCTGTTATAGCCATTTTTCCGAGTAAAGATTCCCGCTGTGTTGTCTGGAATCAGAAAGCAAAGTGGTGAATGGATGTGGAAATCATGTTATGTCTGGGATCAGTTCTGATGAGACTAGATAGATATAGATACAGACATAAATATATAGACAGACAGGCAGCTTGGGCTCATTTACCTTTGTTGTCTTGAATGGTGAAGTTTGAGCCACTGGCTGCTTCGGGGGCCAAAGAGAACGAGAACTGGTGCCCGCTGTAAGGGTCATCCTTGTCAATGGCGCGTAGGGTCTGAATCAACTAAAATCAAAACCATAAAGCTGTCATCAAGTCTTACTAACTCAAAAGAGTTTCTTACAGCTTTGCAGTAAATTGCTTAACTCAATGATATCTAATTTTAATTTTACAATGATGGCCTCTAGAAAACTTACAATGAATCCACCCTAAGCAGAGAACAGATTGGTTGGAAATAGAGCAAGGGACAGCCCTACAACAGTATTTATTGCAGCAAATCTAAATTCATCTGTTGAAACCGGTAGTACCCTCTTCCTTGTGACAACCAGAAACGTCCCCAGATATTACCAAATGTCCCTGGCGGGGGTGGGAGGGGGGGGGAGGGGCAAAATCATCTGGGTTAAGAAACAGCCCTAGAGTGATAACAAGCTTAAAATATCTCAGCGATTTATGACAACNATTGGAAAAGACCCTGATGCTGGGAAAGATTGAGGGCAGGAGGAGAAGGGGACGACAGAGGATGAGATCCTTGGATGGCATCACCAACTCAATGGACATGAATTTAAGCAAGCTCCTGGAGTTGGTAATGGACAGGCAAGCCTGGTGTGCTGCAGTCCATGGGATCGCAAGGAGTCAGACACAACTGAGTGACTGAACTGAACTGAACTGAACATTAAAGAAGATATTCTGAGAAATTATTGCTTTACAGTTGAGGTCTTAATAGAACCCACTAGACAAGTTGTATGATTTTTGAGTATCATCACCAATTTTTTTTAATGTAATTTGGATCAAGTTTATATACTAATTGTTATGTTCTAACTTTTTAGATCATTAGAACTTTAATGAGTGTGTGTGCATAAGTAGGGTTATTGGCTATTTTTCTATTACTCATTTTTATTTTAAAAATCATTTTGTTGAAAAAGCAAAAGATGGTAAACATGGCTGAGGTTAGCGAGGCTGGAGAGGGATTTAGGAGATAGGCTTGGAAAGAGATTCACAGTTGGGACTGTAGAGGGATGGCCTGGCCATGGGGAGGAGTTGGAGTTTGCACTTGATGTAGATCTTCCAATGGATTTTATGCAGAGGAGTGTCACTGTCCAACTCATGTTTACTAAAGATCACTGGCTGAATTAGGAGAACGGTTGGACGGTGATATTACAAATGATAGGTGTGAAGAACAGGATTTGGGGAAGATCAGTTTTGATATGTTGAGGCTGAGGTGCCTTAGGAAAGTCCAGGAAGCTCAAGATGAACATTTGGACTGACAATCTGGATTTTCTAGTCAATTGTCTAAGAAGAGAAGAGGGACAAATGCGAGCAACTGAGTTGCTTAAAGGACGAACAGCAACAGAGACCCACAGGGACTAGAACAGTGCCTAGAGCAGAGTAAGAATTTGATACATATTGAAAAAGGAAGGTTTGGAGAATTCAAGGAAAACCAAGAGGTGTTTTAGAAACCAAAAAAGGACACAGTCTTCAACACTGAAATTCATGGAAGATGAATAGACTTTGAGAAATGCTGTCTTCTTTATAAATTTATCACTAGTTTCTGGGATAGTCATAAGTAAGAGGAAAATATGTAATACACCCTGTTTTATAGAGGATTCCTAAAGGGAAAATTCAGAAGAAAGTTGATATGTGAAGGCTATTAGCAACAAAAAGTTTGCCCGTTTCAGCTGCATTTTCAAAATGTACATCATGATAGGAGATTTTAAGATGTCAGCTCAGTAGAAATATATTTTAAGTAAATGTCTTACCTAGTCATACATGTGTGGAATTATGCATTTAAAAAAATTTGTTACTAACTTGCAAATAGTGTACTATATTCTAAGATTCTTTTTCAATTATTTTGTTTTAAAGTACTACTAGTGAATGATAATAAACAATATATGTTATCCTAATAAAATCTCTTTTCATCATCTAGCAGATGTCTAAAAAATAGATATTTAGTTATTGTAGGGCATTTAAACCTGATTTTAAAGAGAATTAATGAATGCATATATATCAAACTGGAATTTTAGTTTCAGTTTATATAAATCTAGATTTATAAGATTATATAAACTATAAGATTATATAAATCTCATTATCAAAAGTATTGAAACAGATGAAAGGGCTATTGTTTTGTCATTTAGGTCACGAATCAACATTTATTAAGAATTTAACCAATTGCAATGAACTTGATCACCTTTCTTCATTTTTAATTTGAGGATGATAAATATTTATAGGACATGATTACCAAAAAGGAAATCTCAGTATTCATAGCCTTTGTAAGGAATTTAATAATTTTCTACAAATATATATTTCTCTTTCATGAAAAATGTCAAGCTTAAGACATGCTGCTTATTGCTTTTCTAAGCTATAACAATTATACAGCAGAAATCTTTTCTTGTTCTTTGTCTCTTTCCTTCCTGCTAGGGTTTTAAGTTTTATAAGTAATCCTATTTTCCAATCAAGCTTTGAAATAAAGGGTGAGGAAGTTTTAGTTGAGGGTGGCTTTTCATTTTATTTATTTACTTGTTTAATTTTTTTGGCCATGCATGTGGCATGTAAGATCTTAGTTTCCCAACCAGGGATCTAACCCATGACCCCTGCAGTAGAAGTATAGAGTCTTAACCATTGAACTGCCAGGGAGGTCCTAAAGGTGGCTTTTGATTTTAAAGAGAGAGGACTATTTAGGAAATATCATAATTCTGTATTATTTTCTTTCCTTATTTGGGGGATTTAAAAATCATTAGAAGACCTAAAATGTCTACATTGTTTAGGAAAGATGTCTCACTTGAGTCTCACAAAGCCTCATTTGTTTGTTGTTTTTCTTTCCAAAGTAATTTCCACTTATATTCAGAAATTTACTGTCAGTCATATTAACTGTAATAATAACTGATAAGGAAGAAGGTAATCAATTCATCATGATTAAAGTGGATCATTCTGCTAGGACCTCCTTTTCCCCCCTTGAACTTTATTGTATTCTGTGATTTAGTAATTTGTCTTATGTATCCTGAAGGGAGCTTTGTGGGTCAGGAAAAGATGATGTATTTGCATGTAAAATTTTCATAATAAGTATTCAGAGTGACATTTTATAAGACTTCCATGTAAGTCAAAAGACACATGATATAAAGTTGTTGAAAGAAAATTATTTTATGTGACTAAAGATTTGTGCTAAAATAATGATAAATTAACATTTGGGGAAGAATTCTCTAGTATTAATTCTATGCTTAAGATGGAATCTAACATTTAATTGTTCCATATTTATGTCTTGAATAACCAAAAACTATATATGGTTGTACTTTCTGAATATAAGAATCAGTTATAATTCTCCTATAAAAGAAACCACTGGAACATACATCTATGTACCAATGTATCTATATATATCTTTAAATCTATGTCCATACATGAAATCCATATGTACCAAAGAAAGACTGGCAGAAAAAATTTTAAAATTAGTTGACAGCCAACCTAGCTTCTGACAAGCTAACTACCTCCTATAATGAAACAAAATAAATACAATGGGTAAAAGTGGTATGTGGTATAAAAGTAAAACAGATATAAAAATGCAGCCTAAATTCCCAGAAGACATTATCTCTTTCATTGAAATTATTTTGACTGATCAAAGAGGAAATCAAAGTTCGTATTTATAAACGTCCAGCATTAGCACATTTAAATTGGCCTTGATATTGACTTGGTAGATTGTCTTCTTATGCAGTATACAAACTTTGAGTAAAAGCACGTTGTGAAAGTACTTAAGATTATTCATGTTGTCTAAGCAAAGGCCATCGTTTAAGTGCCTTGTTGCATGTGTGCTACATGCTGCGTACTAGGCTGCTTCACTTGTGTCCCATTCTTTGAGGCCCCATGGACTGTAGCCCTCCAGACACCTTTGTTCATGGGATTCTCAAGGCAAGAATACTGGAGTGGATTTCCATGCCCTCCTCCAGGAGATCTTCTGGACCCAGTGATCAACCCCATGGCTGATATGTCTCCTACATTGGCAGGTGGGTTCTTTACCATTAGCACCCCCGAGAAGCCCATTTTCCTTATTAATAATTTTAAATGTATATGGAGGAGCCCTTGACCCATGGAGTTCTCATGTGGCTACTCTGGGTTGCCCATCATGCAATTCGAGGAGATAGTCCAGTAGAATGATAAAACAACAAAGTCTCTTTTCCCAAAGATTTAAAATTATTCTCTGAAAATTAGCCAGGCATTTCTGTGTTTTAGTTGTGGGACTTGCCACGAGATTTCAGTTGAACAAAGGGCTCAGTGGCTGAAAAGTTAGGAAACAACTGCCTTGGAATCTCAAAGTCTTTCATCTGAAAAAAAAAAAATTCTTCATGCAACTAGTTAAGTCTAACTTTCTTCACGGGGAATAATTGACACAATAATATTCTGGTTTAGCTCTTTTCTCAGCGAGTCAACTAAGCTATGGGTGAAGGCTTGAAGCTGTGGACTCCAGCACTCTCGTGATGAGATTCTAGCATACTTAAGCAATGATGGTCTCAAAGAGCCATGAGGCTTTCTTACAATGTAATTTACAGTGAAGGTGTACAGGGAAAATAGAGCTTGCTTACTTGGTATATATTTGGACTCAACTCTATTAATTTCCCCATGATTTCCCAGACATATATCATGAAACTGTGCTTGTTTTTTATCCATGTCTGCAAAAGAAAAAAAATTATGCATCCAAATGGAGCATAATTCTGCCTCTAAGTGTTATATGGTAGGTTCTTCCACACTTGAAAAACAGACTTTCCAGCCTAGTGCCTTGTTTTTTAAAAGTGCTTCCTCTACCAACTTTGACAAATCTAAGACCTGAGAAGAAATCCCAGCCCATTCAACTGCATTACCTTGTACCACTCCCATACAAGCAATAAACTCCTTATAGCTCATTTTATGCCTTCCTCCCAAATTAAAAATATAATTTGGGGGGCTGACTGAAGGCATACGGGATCTTAGTTCCCCAATCAGAGATCGAAACCATTCCCTCTGCAGGGGGAGGGCAGAATCTTAGCCACTGGGCCACCAGGCAATCCCCAAATGTTGAGTTTTTAAGGTTTATTTAGTTGCTAAAATAATATTTTATATTATGCAAGAAGTGTAAAGGTGGTAAAAGTACTTTAAAGTGTTTTTTTTTAAGGGAAGATAGAATTAATTGGAGGAAAGGATTCATGTTTTCCAATTTGCAAGTGAATATTTGAATTTAAATCAACAAACTTATGGAAGAGACATGTCACACAAGTGTGCTTACTTGACAGGGTTCCTGGCAGCATCTGGGTCTTGGGCTGTGACCGAGCCTATTGTCGTATTTATCTGAGCGTCTTCTCTTATTTGCAGGATGTAGGCCAGTTTGCTGAAGATAGGGGGCTCATCTACGTCTTCCACTATAATTCTCACCATGGCTGAATCTTTGAATGGACCCAGGTAGAGAAAGCGGGGTTCAACGTGAGGATTGGAGGCTTCCACTTTGAGGGTGTACACTTTCTTCTTTTCAAAGTCCAAGAGCTTGTGGGAAGTGAGGGGAGGAAGAAATGACATATTTAAAGCAGTCAAGACACAGAAAGTCAAGACATGAGCCATTTTTAATGCAAACCACTGATAAATGAATGTGCTCATATTGCTTTGAGACATTACTACACAGCATAATGTTGGGGAAAGACATGGGAGTTCAGATGCCACCAATTCTGATGAAATTGTGGGCAGAAATCACACACCAGGAATGAAAGTTTATGATGGGCAGGAGAGGGCACCTGGAAGCAGAGAGAACCTAAAGAGGCCCCTTTAATAAAAGCCCTTATATCTGATTATCAGGAGCCACACCAGGGGCAGGTTGGCAACTTTGTAGAAGAGCATTCTGTGTCAGATGCTGTCACATTTGGCTTTAATTGAACAGTCACTGAATGTTTAAAATTTGTCCAAGAACTTCGCTGGTGGTCCAGTGGTTAAGACTGTGCTTCCAATGTAAGGGGCATGTGTTTGATCCCTGGTGGAGGAACTAAAACCATAGCTAGGATGGAGAGCCGCTGGTTTGCAGCCTAATTTCCTAGTCCTTGTTCAGATAAAATTGATTAAAATTTGTTTTTTGTTTTTGGCATGAGGTATTAAAATATTCCAAGTGATATCCAGATAAGGGCATCTGGCTAATTACTTGCCAAAGAAAGCAATGATCATTGTTGTCAGAGGTCTGTAGGAGAAGGATCTCTGCTTCTGGAGACATAGTGAACCCAAATGCTTATTGCTGACTTTTAGTTTTAGATGATCATATGACAAGGCTCACTAGAAACACAATTAATCAAGATGTTAGTGAATGTGATTTAGTCGGCTAGGCAAAATTTCAGCATGAATCTGATAAGGCACCAAGAAAATTAAAAAGGTTAATGCACTCTAATGGGCTTCCTAATTATATTATAGCTTAAAACATTGATCTGAATGTCACTGAAACATGTTTTATTGTCTTTCCAGATATTAAGACATACAATCCAAAGCTTAAGAGGAAAATTTTTCTTCTTATTTACATCCACCTATGCTTATATTTACCAGCAAATAAAACATTACACCAAAGGAGAGAGAAAATATGACACATTACATGCAAAAGTGAACTCATTAAACACAGTAACTGAAATTAATATTATTTGTAGCTTTGAAGCACACTGTTTATTGATTTTTAATTTTTGCCACATTTTAGTACACTGCTCCATGACAATTTGGGGGGTAAATAAGTACATAGGGGACAAATAAGAATTCAGAGCATAAAGTTTTCATGTGCATGTTCCAAAGTAGTGATTACATAGGAGAAAAATAGGAATTCAGAATATGAAATCTTAATTATTGCATTTCAAAAAGTAGCTAAAGAGCTTGCATGAAATTTTGTTACTTTACTTTTGTGGTCTTTACATATCTTCTCTCTTTAATTCAAACCATCTTTGTCACTGCTTGTATTACTCCTTTCCTTCAAAGCATGTAGTAGAATTTGTAGTTATATATATTTCTTTGTTCATTTGCTTTCTTGTCCATAAGAGCGGTTCCATGAGAGCAGAGACCATCTTGTTGGATGTACTATTGCATCTCCAACATTCAGATAGTGTCTGGCACTGTTTTAAAATTTATTCTTCACTTATACTATTTATTCACGTATTTTTATGAGTTTCATTTGTTTATGCTATTTACTTAAGAACTTTTTAATATAAATTTATTACAAAGTATAGAATTAATGAATGCATAAGATTATTGAGAATCCTTGAAAGCCAACCAAAGAACTCTCAATATAATTAGAGAAGGTCTTTAAAAAAATTGGGCAGTCCAGTGATGCTAGTGGTAAAGAACCCGTCAGTCAACGCAGGTGATGTAAGAGACACGAGTTCAGTCACTGGGTTGGGAAGATTCCCTGGAGATGGGAATGGCAACCTACTCCAGTATTCTTGCCTGGAAAATCCCAAAGACAGAGGAGCCTGGTGGGTTACAGTCCATGGGGTCACAAAGAGTAACACATGACTGAAGCATCTTAGCACGTGTGCAATGCATGCAACACTCTTACCCTTAAAAAAATTAATAAGCAAGACTTGAGAGGAATGTTCATGTGAGATGTAATTGCCCCCAGTTACTTGGGGACCAGAGAAAAACAAATGCTTTCATTTGCATAGTATTTTTAAAAAATGCTTTACCTTTTTGACAGTTATAATCCCTTCCTGAGTTTCCTGATCGGTGATGACGTCAAACATGTCCAGCCCCTCTCCCTCTGTAATGCTGTACTCGATTTCAGCATTTTCTCCCACGTCGGCATCGCTGGCTTTGATCCTGCCAATTGGTGTGCCCGGTGGAGAAGATTCAGGGGTTTTAAACTGATATGTACCTATTAATTATCAGACAGATACAAGTCAAACACAGACTAATTACACCCCATCATAATAAAAACAAAACCCATTTTCTAGCAGCTTGTTCAGATAGTACCATGGATGCAGGCAGATTTGTGCTTTCCTTAAAATAATTAATGGTGCCCTTGTCTCTTTAATGTTTTTACTTTCATAGTTGTTAAGAATATTTCTTCTATTTCATGACTTGTCTCTTGGCAAAGGGAAAACACTTTTCTTGTCCTGTAAGTAGGCTTCTAAGCTTACATGCGATTGTGAGAAAGCCTGAACTGTTAGAGGAGGGTGCAGTAATCTAGCAGAAAGAATAGATAAGAATTTAACCTGAGCTGTGACTTTGAGCCAGTTACTAGGTATTCGTTAAGAGTTCTTTCTGTCATTGCTAATAGTAACTGAAGGTGAAAACAAATTACAACACTTCAGAGAATATATCCAAATAGAGATGAGATTCCTTCACTCATATGTGGAGCTGGTTTGGTTGCAGTTAAGGGTATATATAAATACATTGAGGAATAAAGCTCTGAAATTTTTCTAGGTTTGACTGATTTTTTTTCCTTTAAATATTAGTGTCTTTTTTATATATGGATCTCTCCCATTTTTGTATTTATACTAATTAAAAAGTCTGTTATACAGACATACATTTTTCTTATGTCTTCACGTTGGAAAATTAGTCAAAGGAGACTACTTGTGAGTTTTAATTTAGGTATGCCAGGCTAGCCTGTCCTTAGCACCACCCCTCCACCCCCAAATAGCAAAACAAAAGTTATTCTACTCTCACACATTACATTTTACCCACCATTTACACGAATTGCCTTGGAAAGAAAATTTACACTCTGACACTATGAAAGTGTGAAAGTTGCTCAGTCGTTTCAACTCTCTGTGACCCCATGGACTATATAGTCCTTGGAATTCTCCAGGCCAGAATACTGGAGTGGGTAGCCTTTCCCTTCTCCAGAGGATCTTCCCAACCCAGGGATCAAACCCAGGTCTCCCACTCTGCAAGCAAATTCTTTACCAACTGAGCTATCAGGGAAGCTCACGAAAGTATAATACTTTAATAATATTTAATTCACTAAGTATTGAGTTCATTCTTGATAAGATGATAAAAGAGGCCAGTTTTATCATGAGGGAAGTGGAAGTATACTTGGGTGCTTCCAATCCCTTCCTGTATTCTCCTATCCCTGGCCTTGGGACATTAAGCAGAAACGAGCAGTTTATTCTCAGAGAGAGTGGAGAGGGGCAAGTCCCCTAGTAACAAGGTATGGGTAAATCCTCCCGCTAGCCTTCCGCAAGCCATCCCTCCATAGAAAAGAGGTTTTGGGAGAAAGTGTTGGTGATCCCGATTTTTTCATGTCAGGCTCCTGAATGGATGTTTTAGGGTTCATAAAAACTTTTCTCTGCCTGTTAAATCAGAAATCAGTTAGCCATTCTGTTTCTACATTTAGTAACTATGATTAAATATTTGAAAAAAGTAGACCGTATGGAGATTCCTTAGAACACTAGGAATAAAACCACCATATGACCACAGCAATCCCATCTGTAGGCATATGCCCTGGGGAAACCAAAACTGAAAAAGATACGTGTATCCCATTGTTCTTTGCAGCACTATTTACAATAGCTAGAACACGGAAGCAACCTAGATGTCCATCCACAGCTGAATGGATAAAGAAGCTGTGATACATAACACAATGGAATATTACTCAGCCATAAAAAGGAACACATTTGAGTCAGTTCTAATGAGGTGGATGAACCTAGAAACTGTTATACAGAGTGAAGTAAGTCAGAAAGAGAAAGATAAATATCGTATTCTAATGCATATATATGGAATCTAGAAAAATGGTACTGAAGAATTTATTTACAGGGCAGCAATGGAGAAACAGACGTGGAGAATAGACTTATGGACATGGGGAGAAGGGAGGAGAGGGTGAGATGTATGGAAATAGTAAGATGGAAATTCACATTACCATATGAAAAATAGATAGCCAATGGGAATTTGCTGTATGACTCAGGAAACTCAAACAGGGGCTCTGTATCAACCTAGAGGGGAGGGTTGGGGAGGAAGTTGGGAGGGAGGTTCAAAAGGGAGGGAATATATGTATATCTATGACTGGTTCATGTTGAGGTTTGATAGAAAACAAAATTCTGTAAAGCAATTATCCTTCAATAAAAAATAAATTATTTTTTTTTAAAGTAAAGAAAATACAAGTATTTCTTGTTGATCCGTGTGTATCGCCATTATAAAAGAAGCTCTCAATCAGTTGACTGGCTTTAAAAAAATGGCCACATTTGAGTAAGTGGGTTTTGTACTTAATGATGGGCAATTATTTTCTCCTAGAGGAAGGGATTCAGGTATTAAATAGTTTTCTCCAGTGGCTCAGACAGTAAAGAATCTGCCTGCAATGCAGGAGACCTGGATTCGATCCCTGGGTTGGGAAGATCCCTTGGAGAGGGGGAGAGTACCCACTCCAGTATTCTGGCCTGGAGAATTCCACGGACTGTGTAGTCCATGGGGTTGCAAAGAGTTGGACATGACTGGGTGACTTTCACTTATGGTCAGAAAGGAATTTTTATGTTGAAAGAAAAATGACATGAAAACCAGTACCTACTGAGGTCTGTAAGTGAAAAGGTCAAGTGATTGCTTTAAGAGTGGGAACTTATGTTCCTTCATCTTCCTTCTTATCTAATCATGATTGTTAAAGATCTTAGAGTGACTTTTGGTATCTTAGTTAACCATAATGTGGAAAACTATTTATGAGTACAAATGGTTTAAGTACATAGTTATTTCTACAAACAGTAAAATGATAACTCTTCCCCTTGCAAAGATTTAAAGGAGATTATATGCCTGATTAAATTCACAAAATATACAGTTGATTTTTTCCTAGCAAATAGCAGCATGCTTGTAAACATATGTTCTGTACAAGCATATTTATGCCTGCGGTAGTCTTATTAATAAAGAAAAATAAAACAATGATATTGCTTTTATAATAGCAGACATATCAGACAACTCCTCAGCTAATTACTGATAAACGTTTACATCTACTGAGCATCAGTACTGTCAGCTCATTTTTAATAAATGCACCAGTTCTTACTAAGTTCACTAACTTTAAAATAAATATAATTCTTAAAGTTACAGTTTTACAAAAATTCCCTGAAGAAAGTCATTCAATCAAATGTTCCTACTCTGGGGAAACCGAGGAGGGTTGTCATTGACGTCAGTCAGTGTGATGTTCACCGTGGTAGTCCCAGATAATCCTCCCATCTGGCCGCCCATATCCTTGGCTTGAATCACCACTTGGTACTGCTCCCTGTTTTCTCGATCCATGTTGAGCAAGGCTGTCTTGATGATACCTGTGGGTATGAAATTCAGAAATGGAAAAGGATGTAGTAGAAATACTTTCCAAAATTATTTATTTATGCAAACAAACATAGATTGTCACTCACAATGTGCCTAACACTATGCAGATGTCATGGGTGACCATAAAGATGATTGATTATAGAAGACCTTTGTACTGAAGGAAATTAAAACCACATAGGGGAGGTAGATACATTAAAACATACACACACACACACACACACATTCACCTATAACGCAAGAAGAATGAAAACGAATGTAAATTATATCCTTCAGTAATGCAGACTGTAAGGTGTATAACTGTTAAGTGTGATAAGATGACACAGCAAAACATAACTTGGCATGTGGCACAGTGGGTATACTACTATGCCACAGTAGAATAAAAGACAACTAGGTGTATTATGAGGAAACTGTTAAGAAAGTCATGTATTCTTGAAAAGACTTCCCTAATGGCTAGAGGGGTAAAGAATCTGCCTGCTGATGCATAAGATGTGGGTTTGATCCCTGGATGGGGAGACACACTGGAGGAGGAAGCAGCAACTCACTCTAGTATTCTTGCCTGGGAAATTCCAAGGATGGGAGTCTGGCGGGCTGCAGTCCATGGGGTCAAGAAGAGCTGGACATAACTGAGCATGCATATGTATGTGCGTATACTTGCACTGACTCTTGAATTTCACTTTACAGAATTGACTGATTCCTTATCAAATATACCCACCATAATGAATGTTCTGAGGATCTTCTAAACCACAGAACTATAGTCTTGTGAAAACAGTATTGGTTCTCTCATAATAATCATCTTGTATGATCCTAGAGAATCTTTTCCCTAAAGCTGATGAGGTAAGCTTTAGTTCAACAGGTCCTAGCAGTGACCAACATTCTTCAGCTAGATAAAAATTATCTCTATTGTTAGGTAGTTATAAAATAACTAGTTTAAAGAACTTCTAAAATTTCGCCTACTTTCTTTGTAAGGCTTAGGCTGAAATTAATCACATTCTTTCAAAAATCAGTGATGAAGTCTTTATAACCTTCTCTGGTGGCACATTCTGGTGCTTAATGACTAATGAAACTGAAAATATCTTTCTTTATTTTTAACAGAATACCTCAGACAACAGGTCAATTTTATTTCTATAGTGCTGGCTCCAGTAAAAGTGAAACTGCTTTCTATTCTCCAAATAATAGTACTTCTCTAATTAAATACAGGAGATCACCTTAGCCTTTTGTCCTTTAAGTTGAATAATTCTAATTTGTCATCCTCATTGTCTCTAAACTCAACATGTTCTTTCTCCTTGGGATTCTTTCCAAGTTCATCGTACCTTACATTGATTTCAAACTAGATATAGTAACTTAGAAAGGTTTTGCCATCCAAACAATAATGGAAGCTTGAAAATTGTGTAAAAGGAACTTGACTCAACATGATAGCAAAAATACATGTGGAATTTACTATACAGTACAAGTTCAGTTCAGTTCGGTTGCTTGGTCGTGACCTGCTCTTTGTGACCCCATGGACTGCAGCACACCAGGTCACCCGTGTCCATCACCAACTCCTGGAGCTGACTCAAACTCATGTCCATTGAGTCAGTGGCGCCATCCAACCATCTCATCCTCTGTCATCCCCTTCTCCTCCCACCTTCAATCTTTCCTAGCATCAAGGTCTTTTCCAATGAGTCAGTTCTTCACATCAAGTGGCCGAAGTATTGGAGTTTCAGCTTCAGCATCAGTCCTTCCAATGAATATTCAGGGCTGATTTCCTTTAGGATTGACTGATTGGATCTCCTTGCAGACCAAGAGACTCTCAAGAGTCTTCTCCAACACCACAGTTCAAAAGCATCAATTCTTCAGCACTCAGCTTTTGTTATAGTCCAACTCTCACATCCATACATGACTACTGGAAAAACCATAGCTTTGACTAGATGGACCTTTGTTGGTAAAGTAATGTCTCTGCTTTTTAATATGCTGTCTAAGTTGGTCATAGCTTTTCTTCCAAGGAGCAAGCATCTTTTAATTTCATGGTTGCAGTCACTATCTGCAGTGATTTTGGAGCCCAAGAAAATAAAGTCTGTCACTGTTTCTATTATTTTCCCATCTATTTGCCATGAAGTGACAGGACTGGATGCCATGATCTTAGCTTTCTGAATGTTGAGTTTTAAGCCAATGTTATGATACAGTACAAGTGATATATATTAAAACACAATTCATCATAGATAGTATGCTACTTTGTGGAGAAAGTGCAGAAAACTGAGATGTGGAAAAAAGAGTTAAGGCAATCCATTTTTTTTTTTTAGGGTAGTATCAGTTAGATAAGCTAGACAATGTGACAGCCAACAAAGTAAAATCTCAGTGGCTTAACAAAACTAAAGTGCTCTGGGTGGACCAGAAAGAAAACCCGCTCATGATAACCTTTAGACATTCAGGCTAAAGACTCACTTGATACTGGTTTCCATCCATTATCACTGTGGCAAGTGGGAGGGAAAATGGTGGATTATGCACCAGGTCTAAAAGTTTTGCTTGGAAATGACTCATGACTACCACATTTTATTGCCCCAAATAAATCACATGGCTACATCTAGCTTTCCAGTAAGGTAGAGAGATGCAATCCTACTAAGTAACTAGAAAAAGAAGAATCAGAATATGTGCAAACAACCATCCTGGCTATCAAACTGGAGGAAATAATAAGGTAATGTGTAATTTTTCCAAACCTCCCTTGTGTAAACACAGTATATGAAAGATCTATTGTCAGATTTCTTGATTAAAATGATCTGGATGTCATGTTTACAAATATGTCACTGATGCTTGGAGATGAATCTAAGAAAATTCAATCATACTGACTGTTTTTATTAAAAATTGCTAGCTCAGCTGAGCATGTCAATTAAAATTACATATCTTAAAAAGAAGATGTAAGAGGAATTCTAACCTGTTTCTGATTCAACTGAAAAATAGGGCTGCCCCTGTAGGATGCTATAGACAACTTTAGCACTGTTCCCATAGGTTGGATCATCAGCATCAGTTGCAGTGACTTGGACAACAAATGTGCCTGTAATGAAAGAAACATGAATTGAAAATAAATTAAGGGTTCATTATGGATCCTCGATACCCATACATTAGGAAAAAGCACAATCATACATCTATACAAAACTATCATGGCAAGGGAGCGGAGAACCACAGTAGGATGCTAGGCTAAAAAACATTGGATTTCTTATTCTGAAGAAATGTGAGCAACATTCATAAAAATTGAAAGGATTAAATTGGGCTTCCCAGGTGATTCAGTGGTAAAGAATCCGCCTGCAATTCAGGAGACATAGGTTCGATATCTGTGTTGGGATCATTCCTCAGAGAAGGAAATGGCAACCCACTCCAGTATTCTTGCCTAGGAAATCCCATGGACAGAGAAGACTGGCAGGCTACAGTTCATGGGGCTGCAAAAGAATTGGATATGGTTGTTCAGCTGGTAAAGAATCTGCTTGCAATGCAGGAGACCTGGGTTTGACCCCTGGGTTGGGACGATCCCCTGGAGAAGGAAATGGCTACCCATCTGCTGTATTCTTGCCTGGAGAATTCCCATGAACAGAAGAGCCTGGTGGGCTACAGTCCATGAGATCACAAAGAGTCAGACATGACTCAGTGACACTCACTTCCCATTAGTGACTAAAAACAACAAGGATTAAATTAAAGGGGAGCATGGGAATGATCATGACTTTGGGTGGAACTGATTCCAATCCATCTTCAAGGGTGAGATTTGATTGGGTTTTTGCTACAGTGATTCTTTCAAGTTGTCTAGGCCTAAATCTGTTGGCATCTTGTACTACTTTTTCTACAAGGATTAGTTTAGGTATTGTTCAGTTGGAGGGCCATTTGTGATTTTGCTGAAAATTTGTTGTGTCATAGGTGCTTTTGCTTCCTGAATGTAATGTGCTGATGTAGAGCCTGAAAATGCAGCAGCCATTTTGTGATCTTGGCAATGCCAGTTTGAGGACAAAGCTGAATAGGACAAAATTACAGAGAAATAGCTAGAATCCAAATCAAACTATGTTCAGAGTCCACTTTGCTTTTAGACTTAATGTGACCAATAAACACTTTCATTGTTTAAAGTAATTTGAACTAAGTTTTCTGTTACTTATAAATAAAAGCATCCTAGGTGATAAATCTATCTGATAGAATCTAAGAGGTTGAAAGACCTTCTCTTGAACGTTAAGAGAAGTATTTTTGGATTAAGTAAAGAATTAATTGGAATAGTGGAGAATACACATCTGGAATTTATAATCCCCAAAGATGATTATAATCAAATGTATAAAGAAAGCTATGTTGTTTCAGATTGGCATTCTGATTTTAGAGACCAACCTTCAAAGTACCCCTAATCCCCATGAAATTCCATGCAAATTTTTATGTGTATGCCTAAATGGATATGACACAGTGGAGAAATGCCATAGATTTTATCTGATTTTGAAAGGGGTCTGTGACTTCCTAAAAAGGTAAGACCCTCTGAGTAACATCATTTTGTGGATGATTTTTGGTATTCATATTAGACAGAATAAACATATTGATAGAATTCTCCTGTCCATGAACAGGGTAGGGAAGTCAGTTAGGGAATACTGGAATTTTCACCCTACTTTTTATAATATCTATCTAACCAATTCTGTTTATTGAACTAATACACTATACTGTCTTAGGGTGGCATACTCTTGGATGTTGATGCATGAGATAGAGCATCCATCCTTGCAATTTAGCAAGGAATGAGGGGAGAATGAAAGCATAAGATTTTAGAGTGAGAATTGGCAGTAGAAGTCAGCAAACACCTATGTTCTTACTTGACATCGATGCACAATTTGACTGCTTTTAGAATATGATTATCTGGATATTTGGACTGCCTATTAGTTGCTGATGTGGTACTTCGGGCTGTGCACTTGTTTTTCCCTTTCATTCTTATGGTAAGGATTTAGGAGTTGATGTTTATTATTTCCTTTTTATAAATATGAAACTGGAGGGTCAGAGACATCAAGTCGTTTATTTACCTAAGGCTACATAGTTGCTTATTAGCAGTGATAGTTTCAAACTCTGGTCCATTTGATACCAAAGTCCATTTATACCGCCTTGTTGCTGTCCCACTACCTTTATGTGATTCCTTTAGGATGCCTTTATTATCATAATAATGCCATGTTAATTTATGATAATGATGAGTATCAACATAACTGTGCCTGTGTGCAAATTGGAAAAAGCCTTCTTTTCCTTAAGACCTGTTATTGCCAGCTACCACCCAAATATTTATAAAACATATTTAACGCTATAATGGTTTCAGAAGAAAATGGTGCCTCTTATATTGTACAGCCACACTTTTCACATCTGGCTATAACTGCTCTGCATGATGCTGATGACCAGACAGTCTTTCATTAATTCTTTTTGCCTTTTATCACCCAGAGGAAAAATGTTTTTTTTCCTAACAAATCTTCTGTTTGAAAGAATTCTAATCCTCCACTTTGGTGAGGATTTGTGATTTTTCTAACAAAACAAAGTGACTTCAAGTAATGAGATGAGCCACTTCTTCATGAGAAACATTTGGATATTTTATAATCATTTCTGTAGATTAGCTTTTGTTCAAGTCTTGGAACTCTGAACTGAAATATCCTTGATATCTGACTCACAGAATGATGGAAATGTCTTTATTATGTAATCTAGCCCTTTTGAACTTGACACCGAGTGAAACTTAAAATAACCCTTTACACAAGTAGTTGAAAATTTGTCACTGTCTCTCCTAAAGTGTTTTAATGTGGTTAACAATGATGTCAGTAGGATTTTTTCTTAATTTAAGAAAAATTCACATTTTCTCAATCTAAGCAAACTAAATGCACACATTAAAATTGGTAGTAGAATTTTGCACAGAGTATTAACTTACCATATTAATGTCATGAAAGTCTCAATTTTCACCACTTAATAAAGAATATATCCCATAGACATCATCTGTGTATTATTGATGGATTAAAAAAAAAGTTTTCTTTGACTCTCTTTCTCAAATATAATTACTCTTCAGTCTGAACTGAAAACTCAGGGCTTTTGTTTCCCACTGGGGAGATCCTTACCTAATGCCCAATTCTACTATGGGCTAAGAGAAATAGAGAGGACTATGAAGAAATAAAGTGGGCATTTAGAGTGGGAGAGGAAACAGATGAAATGATCTCTCCTCCCTGCCCTTCTCACTCTGCCACTTTTCATTCCCTAATCACTAGAGGAAATATTGTTTTCTTAAAAATAATAAGACTAATCTTAGGAGACAGTGGTCCACTTATACAAAGGACCTAAATGGATTGTTTGAAACACAGTGCATCTAGAATGTAGCAACCAAGTTCATTCAGTTCAGCAAATTTCACTCATAGGATTCCTGATTCAGTTGATGTACTAGAGGAAACAATTGAATCACATCTCACTTACCGACATCAGACATTTCGGGAACAGTGGCCGTGTAAACCTCCTTGGTGAATATTGGTTCATTGTCATTGATGTCATGGATCTTGATGATGAACTCAGACTCGGGCTCCACAGGTCTCCCTGTTTTTCTGTTTATAGCCTGAGCTCGAAGTATGTAAACAGGTTTTTCTTCCCTGTCCAGCCTCTTTGTGGCCTGTATGTCCCCTGTGTTTTCATTGATAATGAAGAGATCTCCTGCTCCATCTCCTGAAAGGATATATTTAAGTGATCCATCTCCTCTATCCTGGTCTGAATGTAACTAGTGTAGAAAAAAAAAAAAAATTAAAGAAAGTAAAAGTCAAGCATGTGATCCTAAACTGTTTGCCTTTATGATGCAATGCTATGTTAATTTTCATTCAAGTCTTTCTAAGGGTTGCAGATTTTTTTTCTTTTACTGTTTACTGAAGTCCTCAATAGTAAATGCCATTTGTTAATGAGCGTGTTTCCTTATAATCACAGAAATTTCCAGAACTGGAAGTCGTGTAAAGTTTAGTAATGTTCATTTTGAAGAATCAAAAACTATAGGCCAGAACAATAGAAAAATGCCCAAGGACACATCGTAGCCTGGCTGGAACAGAACAATTTTCACTATTTCTCTATTTTCACTACAGCTTTCAGATTCTATTACTACAGCCACCCCCTCACTTTTATGTACACATACTCACTGTATAAGCAATACACTGTTAAGAAAAAGATTTTGGACTTTTAAATCAGAGAGTACATTCTGCATCTACACTTTGCTATCTTGGTGAATTTAGGGAAGCTAGTCAATTTTTTTGATTTTAATATGATGGAGATTATAGTCAATTTTCTAGGAAGTGTGAAATTTATTTATTTATGAAATTCAACTCAGAGTGTTTGAAAAAAAACCAAAACATCTTAAGTGCTGCCAGGGACAATGCCTTGAATCCCACCAGCTAGGTAATTTATATGGTCACTTGGAATAATAATATTTAATACATATTTTAGTTTAATATGGGAAAGGACCTTCTAAAACTTAGCCTAAAATTGAATAATCTGCCTTATGAAGGCAAGTTGGTTCTCTGCCCCTGAAGGCAATCAAGCAGAGGCTCTAAGATAAACAGCCAGTGAAATGGGTCTTGGTAAAGGGTTGAGCTAATGAACATAAAGACACAACTGAAGTGAAGAGGATGATCTTAACTTGAAAATGTAGCCCATGTTACTTATTCTGAATTTCATTTCCACTGTGTTGATTTCCTGGTGTTTCTTTAGTTCCCCTTTTCCAACCTCAGCAAGACTTTGGGCACTGTCTCACAGGTCTTCTGATAATCTAAGGCTCTTCACAAATTTTTTCAAAAAGTGCTTTTTATCAAGAACTTTTTTCAGACTTTAGTTTTAAGTATACATACAGAAAGGTTAGCGTTCATAGGAAGGCCGCTAATCTTGAAACCTGTGAGGACTCTGTGAGGTCCTCTTGGGTATAAAAGCCCTTCTGTGTTTCTTCTTTCTTATTTGTAGAAAAAGGCTTTAGTCTCCTGGGCCTTGCCTGAGTTCCAAAGAGCAGACTCAAGCAGTTACTAATTAGGGAAGTGAGAGAATGCACAAACAAAGGAAAAGCAAATCATTCAGTGATAAGACAGAGTCCTAGTTATACACAATCCTAAGAGATATACATAACAATCTGACAAATATTTTGAGTTCTGCAGAAACTAAGCCCCCCACACAAGGTGGAGGATGGTGATTTACATGCTACCACAAGCATGTAGACCCCAGATTGTTTGAAACCAGAAGGCTGATAATTATGATTCCTGAAATATTACCCTGTTGCCTTACCATCAGCCAGTCAGAAGAAGGTCCATAAGCAGCAATTCTCATGCCAAATGTTGCTTTTAAAAACCCTTTCCTGAAAGCTATCAGGAAATCTGGGTCTTTTGATCATGAGCTGCCCATTCTCCTTGCTTGGTGCCTACAATATATGCTGTACTTTCCTTTGTTACAACCTGGAGTCAGTAGATTGGCTTTGCTGTTTAGCTGTGGAGCAGACCCAAATTCTGTTTGGTAACAATCTCTACCTTATTTCAACCCTGTGTAAGTGGAGCATCAGCTATGTTACAATAGTAATGGCAACACCAGCAACAGGCAAACCAACTCTGTGTTCTCTTGATTAACACTGCATGGAATATTCAGAGTAACTTCTACAAACATATTTGAAAATAGAATCTTGGGGTAAAAGGGGGACTTAAAAACATGTAATCCAGACTTTATATAACTATGTCCCATGGAATATAATTTATACAAAATGCTGAGAAAAAAATGTTCCATGGCCCACTAATTTTGGGAAATACTTCATATTCTGCCTCTTTCTTGGAGTCTCCCACTGCCCATTAACTTGAGAAAGGCTATGAGTACCTACAGTTCCAAACTGTACTAAACATTATTTGACCTGGCTTTCCTGAACTTTCTTTGCTTATGAGTCCTTTTTGGGTGTGATCCATAGTGATGTTCCCCAAAACAGGTTTCCAAGAAACTCATTTTGTGAAACATGAGCTAACTGAACACATCATTGCAGAGTCGAGAAACTGAGGCTCTAGAGTACACGCTGCTGCTGCAGCTGCTAAGTCACTTCAGTCGTGTCTGACTCTGTGCGACCCCATAGATGGCAGCCCACCAGGCTCCGCTGTCCCTGGGATTCTCCAGGCAAGAACACTGGAGTGGGTTGCCATTTCCTTCTCCAATGCATGAAAGTGAAAAATGAAAGTGAAGTTGCTCAGTCGGGTCTGACTCTTAGCGACCCCATGGACTGCAGCCCACCAGGCTCCTCCGTGCATGGGATTTTCCAGGCAAGAGTACTGGAGTGGGGCGCCATTGCCTTCTCCATCTAGAGTACATAGAGTTTCCCAAATCACACAGATAGTGTGAGAGTCAGATTAGACCTTGAATGCAAGAAGAGACTTATAGATTATTCTGTGCAACCACTTCATTTTGAGAGATAAACTGTGCCCAACACCACACAGCTACTGCTAGTTAACAGCAGAGTTTGAGGAAGAGAATATTATTCATGCAATTAGTAGCCTTGAAAGCAATTTGACAGAAATAATGCAAGATAAATGCAAACGGGGAGGAAATTACTTAGAAGTGAGACCAACGCAATACAAAATGTAAAACAAGTGCATACCGTGATTTGAGTAATGTGATATGCTAAGAAAATGTTGAAACCCTGATTACACAGAAAGAGCCACTGGGGAAAGTTTTAACTCTCCATTGTCAAATTCTAATGACTGAAGAGAGCTCTTAAAAAGCTATTTCATTAACTCACGTGTAACGAAAGCAATGTCATTGCCCGTTGGATCTGGCTCCGGGGCAGCCATGGGTCAGCAGCCTGGCACAGTGCAGGGAGCACATCATGAGAACCACGTGTGGCTCTTGCTCATCCTCTCCCTCACCAAGTGTGAGATCACAGAAGAGTCAATTTACCTCCCAGCACCAGGATCCTTACCAGAAAATGAAGCTAATGGAGCTACAGGACAAGGCTGTCATGAAGGACTCTTTAGAGACTATATACAAAGACTATGTTTATTCTTACATAAACATGGGATAAATGCATGTGTTTTTAAAGTGTCTTCCAAATTTAAGACACTGTTACTATGATTAGCTCTTAGCTCATAATAAACAGGTTTTTGCTTTTATTTTGACTTTGAGAACTTTTTCTGAGGACTTTGAAAACCCCATTTAACAAACACACGGTATCGCTGAGGTAAAATCTGTTATCGAAAGCCAGTATTCTTCTACCAGGTGGCAACTGTTATCTTTCCATGTGATTTATTATATTCTGCATTCCGCTAGATTTTAGACTCCCCTCGACTGGTTCTTTCATCACTTTCAATATGTAATCGCTGCACACTTAGTAGGTGAATACCATATCTGGTCACAAGATTTATTCAGGTAAAAGTAATCAGAAACTTATTTTTAGTTGTCAGGAGACACCATGTTGATGACTTATTGAACAAACAGCCGGACAATATAAAAGGGCAGTGGAGATGCCAACTAAGAGTGTGAACAGGGATTGCTCGGCAGATTCCACTTCTGATTTAACCATATTTGAAAACTAGTGGGAAAATGCATCTCTTCACAAAGGCATTGTATGATAATAAAACAATTTAACCTCACCCCCCTTCCAGCACAGTGTCTGCATCTGATGAAGTGCACAGAATAGAAACTTCCGGAAGCCTTAGTGTGCTGTTTCTCTACTCAGCTCCGCCTCTGCTGAACCCCCCTGGGGCCAGTTCTTTTTTTCTCTTCTTGGGGAGAAGAGGAAACATAAGACATCAGTGCAAGTGAAAGTGGTGGTGACAAGCAGACATTAGGGGTTTATTGAGCTCTTAGAATTTAATTGGATTTTTTTCTTTTGTGATGTCATTCATCATGGCCACTGTAAAAGGCAGAAGTTAAACAACAACAAATAAAAGGTTGTAGGCTGCCTGAGGCTTTTTTTTTTTTTTTTTTTTACTAATTTCAGTTTAATGTGGCTGTTGCATTAAGTTTAATCATCTGGTTCACTTTTAACGATTCACCATCAAGTAAAAATTATCCACTTTCCTCAGAAAGTCACATTTCATCTGGGGCTCTCCGGACTTTTTATTACTGTACCTGGAGGATTTTGTTTCAGGAGGAGCTCTTGGTTGCTTGCTTTTCTGTTGATTTATCATCATCATTATTTTTAAAATAATAAAGTTTTTTAAAAATTTATTTATTTATTTAACTTTCTGTTTTCCCTGGGTCTTCACTGCTAGTTTTCTAGTTGCAGTGAGTGGGGGCTACCTTCGAGTTGCGGTGCACAGGCTTCTCCTTGCAGAGGCTTCTCTTGTGGAGCACGGGCCCTGGGTGTTCAGACTTCAGTAGTTGTGGCAAGAGGGAGTCGTTGTCTCACAGCATGAGGAATCTTCCTGGATCAGGTATTGAACCGGTGTCCCCTGCATTGGCAGGTGGATTCTTAACCACCGGACCACCAGGGAAGCTCTGTCATTACTTTTTTAAGTGTAGCACCTTAACAAGTAAATGCAGGAATTTGGGGTTACAGATGTGATCCCATGACAGGCATCACCAAACCAGTGCCAGTATCTTTTTACCTGTTATATGCACCACCTCCCAACTTGATTTTGACTCCAATTCAAAGGTGTGACACTAATTGTACAGATTTCTAGTGGTTTATGGAGCTAGTTAATGCTGCTCCCTTCCCCCCATTACCTATGTGTCTCTGAGTCACTTGTCTAAGTCAGTAACTAAACTGAATTTTCTAAGCATCACTGAGGCAAGAAAGCAGAGTTTAAACAGAAGCATACCTACATGACACATCTGAAAGTACCTTAACAGGGGAAGGAATTATGTGATTTTTTTTTTCTAAAATAAAAAATTGGGTTATGACTAATATGCTCATAGAAAGTAATGCAGCCCTTTAAGAGATGGAATGAGTGCTCAGCTGAGATGTACAAGAATCAGAGAACAGCCAGGGTTAAAAGATGTCTGTTTGGGACTGAAGTGTAGAAACTGGGTTTGCAGCGGAGAGACCACCTTTGTGCTAAACAGACTGAATAATATTTTAAATTGGGAAAATAAATTTACAAATCAAGTTAGGACAAATTGAAGCTTAACTGAGTTCAATATGTATATGTATACACATACATATCTTGACATAATGCACATATACATAATTCTAATAAATACACTTAATGTTGTAAAAATTGTGAAGAGCTTGTTAGATAGAGTTTACATCTGGAAACAATTTCTCAAAGTCCATGACAGGGATTAGGAGTGGATTCTGTTTTAGAGATCATAGGATTAGACAGGTAAAAAATCTTTTAATAAAATTTTACATTATCAGTATATTTTAATAATGCTGTATTTGGATGTTAGTGGTTAGTATGAGTTAACTAATTTATATCGGATGATTTTTCTTTACAAGTTAAAATGCTGATGGCAGAATATTAGGTGGTCAAAATTTCATTTGGGTTTTTCAATAAGATGTTATGAATGAACTTTTTGGCCACCCAATATTATTGTGGTGGGCTGTTGGAACTAGTTAGCCATGCAAAATCTCAGACCTCATCTGCCACCAGAATCAGAAGCTCAAAGGGTGTCGGTCAGCAGTCTGTGTTTCAAGAAGTCCTCCAGTAATTCTGAGCAGTGCTCAAGTTTGAGCACTAGTACTAATGTTAAAAGCACGCATGATCTTGGGCAAAGGAAAGCAATGGGTATAAGTCATGCTATGTAGTAATTGTATAACTTTGGGGAACTTAGTTAATTTCTCCAGGTTTTTTTCTCATCTACATAAGAATAATACTGATACTTAGTTTACAGGTAGGTTGCTCTGAAAATTAGTAAAATAATATATGTAAAATGGTTAACAGAAGACCTAACTCAGAGATATGCTTCAATAAATTATTCTTACATCATTTAGTTGTTCAGTTGCTAAGTCGTGTCCAACTCTTTTGTGACCCCATGAACTGCAGCATGCCAGGTTTCCCTGTCCTCACTATCTCCCAGAGTTTGCTCAGACTCATGTCCATTGAGTCACTGATGCTATTCAACCGTCTTATCCTCTGTTGTCCCCTTTTCCTCCTGTCCTCTAACGTCATTAATATGAAGTATTCAACAGGTGGATTTTGAAGGTGAAAGGGCTTGTGTCTGAATTCTGACTTTCCTACTGATGAACTAAATTAATTAGATTACTGCAGTAATCATGCTGTTCATCTTTAAGACAAAACTCAAAAATAAATAAACAAAGAAGAATGGTTTGGAGAGGTGATTAAGTCAGTTGGGAAGTACTGAGTGTAAGTTGTCCAAGATACTTGCCTAGGAATTAGCTGTAGCCATAACTCTGGATCTCAAGAAAATGTCTGCTCTGAGGTTATATAGAGATTTGGACATTAATAGCATATAGATAATAGTTGAATCTATGAAAATAGATGGATAATCTCATTTAGAGGGCTTCTCTAGTGGCTCAGACGGTAAAGCATCTGTCTGTAATGCAGGAGACCCGGGTTCGATCCCTGGGTTGGGAAGATCCCCTGGAGAAAGAAATGGCAGCCCACTCCAGTATTCTTGCCTGGAAAATCCCATGGACGGTGGAGCCTGGTAGGGCTGCAGTCCATGGGGTCGCAAAGAATTGGACATGACTGAGCGACTTCACTTCACTTCATGTGAAATAAGGGAAGACAAGGACCTAAGGAATATCCACATTTAAGGGAGAGGAGGACTACCTGGCAGTTAACTATTTTGAGTTTTGTCTTAAAGATGAACAGCATGACTATTACAATAATATAATTAATTTAGTTGATCAGTAGGAAAGTCAGAATTCAGACACAAGCCTTTTCACCTTCAAAATCCACCTGTTGATTACTTCATGTTTATATCAAAATCATAAGGACCACCAGAGAGTCCCCCTAAGTCCCCCTTCTGTCTCTGTGTCCACATTCATTAGACTCCTAACTCCTGCCAATGTTACCTCTTACCTATATCTTAACTCACCACCTTGTGGTGGTGGTGGTTTAGTCACTAAGTTGTCTCACTTTTGTGACCCATCAGAGAAGGCACCCACTCCAGTACTCTTGTCTGGAAAATCCCATTGATGGAGGAGCCTGGTAGGCTGCAGTCCATGGGGTTGCTAAGACACGACTGAGCAACTTCACTTTCACTTTTCACTTTCATGCATTGGAGAAGGAAATGGCACTCCACTCCAGTATTCTTGCCTGGAGAATCCCAGGGACAGGGGAGCCTGGTGGGCTGCCATCTGTGGGGCCACACGGAGTCGGACACGACTGAAGTGACTTAGCAGCAGCAGCAGCAGCAGCAGCATGGACTGTAACTTGCCAGGCTCCTCTATCCATGGGATTTCCCAGGCAGGAATACTGGAGTGGGAGCCATTTCCTCCTCTGGGGCACTCACCACCTACTTTGTCTCCATTCCTCCTTGGGCTACCCTGGTCCAAGTTACCACCACGACTCCTTGGTCTATTGCAATGAGGCTCTCCCACACAGCTTGTCTTGTTTCCTTTCCATCTGTTTTCCTTTCTGCAGTTAGATGAACTTAAACAATTCATACATCAGGTCTTTGTAATCTTGATCTCCACATGGAAGTCTTCCCTAAGTGGCTAATCTAAGTTATATTCTCCTGCTAGAGTTTCCCAATTTCTCCCCTAGTTAGCCATCAGCACATTCTTGATTTCTTTTCTTTCTTTCTTTTTTTTTTTGGAATTTCACAGCTATTTTAATGTTTCAGTCAGCAAACAACTAGATTGCAAATTTCATGAAAAAAAAGACACCAAACTTGTCTGGTTCACTTCTGTATTCTCAGCACTTGACATATTGACACATTATAGATCTTCAACAATGAATGATTACAAAGAAAGAAAGAATGAAATTTATAAAGATAAAATTGGATAAAATATCAATAATCAATGACAGTTTCTGAAACAGAAGATAATCAATAAATCTTAGTCTACCAGCTTTCTCACTTGATTTTAGGATAATTCTATGTATCAAGAATATATGTTCCTGAAGTTGCCAGATAAATTAGCAACTAGGGTTTCCCAGATGGCTCAATGGTAAAGAATCTGCCCACCAATGCAGGAGACCCCTGGGTCAGGACGCTCCCTTGGAGAAGGAAATGGCAAGCTACTTCAGGATTCTTGCCTGGAGAATCCCATGGACAGAGGAGCCTGGTGGGCTACAGTCCATGGAGTCACAAGAAGAGTTGGACATAATTAGTGATAAACAACAACCACCAAACAGTAAGCACATTATCTAATCTGAGCAATCCGAGAGAGGATTCAAGTTATCACCTTCGATATAAAATAATTTATTTAATAACCAATTAAACTTCAATAATAAAACCAACCTGTACTGGATTTGTTGAAAAGAGCATATTTGTTTATATCACCTTAGATATAAAATACTTTATTTAATAAGCAATTAAACCTCAATAATAAAACAAACCTGTACTGGATTTGTTGAAAAGGTAGTCCCTTGAGTACCTCAAACATTGTAAGGGCTGAGACAGAAGTCATCTGTTAAGGGTGAAGAAGCTTCAAGATTTTATGCAGCCATATTTCAAGTATCATCCTGTTGCTGAAGCTGATGGAAAACGCTCCATTTCAAGGAAACACTGTTCTACTAAAATATAATTTAACTGTCAACCACGACCATTTTAAAACACTTACTGGCCTGAAGAGCTACATAAGGCAATGGATAAAAAACATCTATTATCTACCTTTGATATATACATTTTCAAATTAGGCTTGGAAATACTGACTGCTATATAAAAGAAAGGGAATAAAAGCAGAAGTGAGACACTTTAGTACTGTTAATAAGTATTCGTTAGAAATAATCACCGCCTCAGTGGATATGAGTTTGAGCAAACTCCGGGACACAGTGCAGGACAGAGAAGCCCGGCATGCTGCAGTCTCTGCGGTGGCAAAGAGTCGAACATGACTTAGCAACTGAACAACAACTACAAGGTAAGGGAAACATACAGAGCAACACAGAGGGAACTTGTGAGTTGAACAGGGTGATGTCAGGGCATATATTAACTCTGATGGTTTAGGAAGACTTCTTGGAGAAGGCTGAATCACTGAGGGGAGAAAAATGACTTGGCAACCAGCATGAGCACGTGGCATGGTTTCAAGCCTCCATGCAGAAGAAAATCAGAGGAGGCCTTGAGTATGTGCCTGGAGTAATAAAAACAGTAAAGTCAACTGAAATAGAAGTGCCCTTGCCTTGAGGTGCAGGGTCACATATTTTCTCACACAGCCCCCAGATGTGCGTGGGAAGATGCAACTTTCTTATTCTTTTTTAAAATAGCTTATCCCTTGAGCTCTAATCCCACTGAGTACTAGGAACTCGATATTGGATTGAATATTCAGTCAATAATTTAGTGCAATCCAATAAAGTCTCCTGATTCAATAATACAGTCTCTTTAGATAACTCTTTTAAATACATCCTAGTCTTTCTGGCTTCTGCTTTCTCCCTTTGCTCCTGATTCAGTCCAAGATGATGTCTGAGTGTATGAAAGGGAGAGATCCATATGGCCCAAATCAGTGGGAAATTTGGGGCTTTTGGAGCCAAGGGCAGTCCTGTACTGCCCCTGATCCATCGGTTTCTAGACAATAGCTCTCATCCATCATTTTCTCAGGGGCATCTATGGTTTTCCCCAGTGAAATCACAGATCTGCTCTCCAGGGTCTGAGGTGATTATACCCACCTTGCCTGCCTCGTTGGCATCACATACCCCCTAATGTCTGAATGTCACTTCTCCATTGCCTTTGGCAAATGTGATCTTAGGTATAGGATTGCTTTGTTCTTGGTAGGTACCATCAATGAGACCATCTACCCTTCTCCTGCCCTGGAGAAGCCCAGGAGCTAAAAGGAGCTTCTCCCCCACCATGATTGCCTCAAAGGGAAAAAGGCAAAAACCCGCTCTGTTTTCACCTTTCCCCACAAACTTGCCACTCCTTCCCACTGCCTCCTTTTCTAGACTTGAGATACACTATCTCAGGGAAATAGAAATGACCTTTGATACACACAGGGGTGAGTTTTCATGTGTTTAGTAGCCAGGAATGTGAAATCCTTGTCTCGGTTTTAAGAACTTATTGTTCAGTTGCTAAGTTTTGTCCAACTCTTTGTGACCCCATGGACTGCAGCACACCAGCCTCCCCTGTCTTCCACTATCTCCTGGAGTTTGCTCAAACTATTGTTCATAAGTGGGTTATGCTATCCAACCATCTCATCCTCTGTCACCCCCTTCTCCTCCTGCCCTCAATCTTTCCCATATTCAGGGTCTTTTCCAATGAGTCAGCTTTTCATATCAGGTGGTCAAAGTATTGAAGCTTCGACTTCAGCATCAGTCCTTTCAGTGAATATTCAGGATTGAGATCCTTTAGGATTGACTGGTTGGATTTTTCAAGAATAACCCACAACTTAAGTTTTGGTGGGAGGAAGTGTCAATTTCCACAATAAAAACTGAGATGATAACTGAGGAGGAAGAATGACAAATGGCCTGTAGCTCAGAGCCTGGCACTGACAATTTTTGGTAATTACATTTATTAATGGGATTCACAAGTTCTATTAAAGTGGCCTGGCTACTCTCACTTTTTCAAAAAATATTTATTTATTTGGCTGTATCAGGTCTTAGTTGCATCACATGGGATCTTTCTTTGCAGTGCAGGGACACTCTATGGGCTTAGTTGCTTGGAGGCATGTGGGATCTTAGTTCTCCAACCAGGGGTTGAACCTGTGTCCCCTGCATTGCAAGGCAGATTCTTAACCACTGGACCACCAAGGAAGTCCCCAGGCTTATCTCTTGATCTGTTAAGTGGGTTCTAAAAGAATCTAGAAAATCTCTCTTCCTCTGACAAAACCTAGGATCAGGTTGCCTCCATATCCCATATTCTTTTTCTCTTATACCATGTTGCCTCTTATCATGACCAGAAAAATTTTTATTCTTCTATATAGGAATTTGACTGACTTTTATAACAGTGGAAAATATTTCATCCTTAAGTTTTCTCTTATCTGATTAATCATTTGGCAAGGGTCTATCTAGGATTTGGGAAAATAATAATAGCAAACATTTATGAAGCCCATACTATGGGGCAAGTAATGTGCTGTAACTCGTTACATAGATTATATAATTTATTACTCATTATGACCATTTTCCTATCACTTCACCTGATGAGGAAACTGAGATAAGGTAAGAATTCAGTGACTCCTCAGCATCATACAACCAACAGGAGAAGGATTTGAGTCCAGGCAGTCTGATACCACAGTCTAGTCTGTTAACTACAACATATATATTTTCTCTGGATATTTGCATTCAATTCTATGAATGGAATTCCAGTTGAGCTATTTAAAATCCTAAAAGATGATGTTGTGAAAGTGCTGAACTCAATATGCCAGCAAATTTGAAAAACTCAGCAGTGGCCACAGGACTGGAAAAGGTCACTTTTCATTCCAATCTCAAAGAAAGGCAATGCCAAAGAATGCTCAAACTACCGCACAACTGCAATCATTTCAAATGCTAGTAAAGTAATGCTCAAAATTCTCCAAACCAGGCTTCAACAGTACATGAACCATGAACTTTCAGATGTTCAAGCTGGATTTAGACAAGGCAGAGGAACCAGAGATGAAATTGCCAACATCCACTGGATCATGGAAAAAGCAAGAGAGTTTCAGAAAAACATCTACTTCTGCTTTATTGACTCTGCCAAAGCCTTTGACTGTGTGGATCACAACAAACTGTGGAAAATTCTGAAAGAGATGGGAATACCAGACCACCTGACCTGCCTCTTGAGAAATCTGTATGCAGGTCAGGAAGCAACAGTTAGAACTGGACATGGAACAACAGACTGGTTCCAAATTGGGAAAGGAGTATGTCAAGGCTGTACATTGTCACCCTGCTTATTTAACTTACATACAGAGTACATCATGAGAAATGCTGGGCTGGATGAAACACAAGCTGGAATCANACTGATCTCCTTTAGAATGGACTGGTTGGATCTCCTTGCAGTCCAAGGGACTCTCAAGAGTCTTCTCTGTCACCACAGTTCAAAAGCATCAATTCAACCATCCATCAAATTAGTACCAGGAGGTCTCTACTCCTAAGCTTATGATCTTTAAAAAAATTATATAAGCAAGCAATATCTTAATAATGGCATCTTTTGAACAGTCTTTCTGAATGAATAAAATATTGCTTCATGTTTATTGAATTTGGACCATGTAATTATAGGAACAAATGATGCTTCCTTCCTAATTGTAAAGGTGTATATGTCTGACAACTTTTATTTCTATGGGCTGTTAAAACATTACTGTCTAATTATCCTGACTAGTAGCTTTGTTGAATTGGGTAGACATTAACTTTAAAGACTCAAGATAAAGGCATATTAGGAGGACGTGTACATCAGAGCCTCAAAGAGAACTCACAGTTTCATGGTATTTAAAAAACCACAGCATATCAATTTTTGGATAAACTCCCCCAAAGGAAACCATTACCAACTTCCAAAAAGCTAACATCAGAAAATATCAATGAAATATACAGTTTATCAAATTCCACAGAAATGCATCTGATATGCTACTAAAAATAGAAGCACCTTGAGAGCTTTTAATGGAAACTAGTTTTACCAATACATTGTGTGGAAGGAGAGGATTAAGAACATTGTGAAGGATAAAATGGAGGAGACAAGGGAGTTAATCATTGCTGTGTGTTGTTTAATGATAATATGTGAATTTTTTGCCTATAAATGTGCATAGTTCTGAGATTTTAAATATATTTATCTTTGTATTAATGAATAACAATGTCTTCAAAGTCTAATCTATATCTACCTATATTCTTACTGAATTTAATTTTAGACCATATACCACTTATCAAGGAATTGCTATATTATATAAAGCTGAAAGGAAAGACATGGAATTTTCTGAAAATGGAAAATTACAATGCTTCTCTCTGATTTTTCTATTCAGCTTACATATAATCGAAGATCACTTCATGGCAAACAGACGGGGAAACAATGGAAACAGTGATGGGTTTAGGGGCTCCAAAATCACTGCAGATGGTGATTGCAGCCATGAAATTAATAGATGCTTGCTCTTTGGAAGCAAAGCTATGACCAACCTAGACAGCATATTAAAAAGCAGAGACATTACTTTGCCAACAGAGGTCCATATATTCAAAGCTATGGTTTTTCCAGTAGTCATGTATGGATATGAGAGTTGAACTAAAAATAAAGCTGAGCACTGATGAATTGATACTTTTGAACTGTGGTGTTGGAGAAGACTCTTTAGAGTCCCTTGTACTGCAAGGAGATCCAACCAGTCCATCCTAAAGGAAATCAGTCCTGAATGTTCATTGGAAGGACTGATGCTGAAGCTGAAACTCCAATACTTTGGCCACCTGATGCGAAGAACTGACTCATTGGAAAAGACCCTGATGCTGGGGAAGATCGAAGGTGGGAGGAGAAGGGGACAACAGAGGATGAGATGGTTGGATGGCATCACCGACTCAGTGGACATGACTCTGAGTAGGCTCTGGGAATTGGTGATGCACAGGGAAGCCTGCCATGCTGCAGTCCATGGGGTCACAAAGAATTGGACACGATTGAGCAACTGAACTGAACTGAAAGATAATCTAAGTGATTTTGCACAAAATCCAATACTCTTTCCTTTAACCATTGACAAGAAAATATGCACCTCTTTCTGTTTGCTGGGCTGGCATCAGTGACATTTTCACAATCCTGATAGCTCTGTCTTGACATCTCTGACTTTTGGAACCTCCTGCTTTCTCTCTCCTGCCTTCTGCATTCAGTTAATTGGGAAGTCTGGGTAACTCTCCCTCTACTGCGTGGGCTAATGCATGCTCTTCCCTTAAGACATGATCCCAATCCCATCACCTCCTCTAGGAAGCTCTGCTGAACCCCTAAGCCCAGTTGGCCCCTGTCGTTTGTATTTCCACAGTCCTTTGGGGATGCCCATTTTATCACTGAGCTTGCCACATCTTGCTATAATTATTGCCAATAATATTCTCCTACGGCAGTGGTTCTCAAATTTCACTACATATTAGAATCACAAATACTTAACTAAAAAGCAAGTAAATTGGAATCTCTGGGGAAGTGAGACTCAGGCCAACATATATATTTTTAAAAGCAGCACGTCTCAAATTTTAACGTGTATGGTGGTGGTGGTAGTTTAGGCCGTAAGTCGTGTCTGACTCTTGTGACCCCATGGACTGTAACCTGCCAGGCTCCTCAGTCCATGGGATTCCCCAGGAAAGAATACTGGAGTGGGTAGTCATTTCCTTCTCCAGGACATCTTCCCAAACCACAGATTGAACCCGCAGGCCCTTGTTTCCTGTGCTGCAGATGGATTTCTTACTACACATCCACCAAGGAAGCCCGTTAATATGCATAAAATTCACCTAAAATTCTGCTTTTGTTGAAAAGCAGGTTCTGATTCAATAGCTCTCAGGTGAGGGCCTAAGAATTTACATTTCTGACAAGCTCCCAGGTGACACAGAGGTGGCTTATGCTAAATCAGCTAAAAGGTCCCCCAAATGGTTATGTATTTTAGAAAACAATATACTCCTTATCTGTATCGATACCTATATCTTAAGCTCACACACTTTTACCCAATATAGGACCACTTCTTTCTACCCCTACCTGCTACTACCTTTTCAGGTGAGTAGAAGTGTTGAGAATGTCTCATAAATCAGAGTTTGGGCTGTCAGTCTTTCAACTGTAACTGGCCTTCCTCACTTCTGTACACAATAAATGCTAGCTGTGCCATGTACGTGCTCCTGTGCAAATCTTTCTGTCCACAGAGAAATGCTGAGGGGCATTAATTAAGACAGCAGGGCTTCCCAGGTGGTGCTAGTGGTGGTAAAGAACACGCCTACCAACGCAGGAGACGTAAGAGACATGTGTTCGATCCCTGGGTCGGGAAGATCCCCTGGAAGAGGTCATGGCAACTCACTCCAGTATCCCTGCCTGGAGAATCCCCATGGACAGAGAAGCCTGGTGGGCTACAGTCCATGGCGTCGCAAAGGGTCGGACATGACTAAAGCAACTGCATACACACACACACACACACACACACACACACACACACGCGCGCGCGCGCGCGCGCGCGTTAAGACAGCGTGAGAAGGAAGGTCTTGCTGCCTTTGCTTGTGCTTCAGTTTTAAAGCTCATCTTGTATTCACTTCATGGTTTTATTTATTTATTTTATTGAAGGAGAATTGCTTTACAGAGTTTTGTTGTTTTCTGTCAAACCTCGACATGAATCAGCCATAGGTATACATATATCCCTTTCCTTTTGGACCTCCCTCCCATCTCCTGCTCCGTCCCACCCCTCTAGATTGACAGAGAGCCTCTGTTTGAGTTTCCTGATCATATAGCAAATTCCCGCTGGCTATCACTCTGGCCTCCAGGTCCATTTTCTGCTGTTTCTTGGACTCTTACGTGGCTTTCTTTTTTCTCCTTCTACACCTGGTAGCCTCTTGCTCCCACACCCATTCTCTCATTTTCCTCCATTGTTACAGTCATCCCTATCGACTTGCACCCAAATAACGAACCAAGGGATGCATATATAAATATAAAGAGAACACAGATACAAACATTACATTACTTACAATGTAAAAACGTCTTTCTTCTACTTAAGTGCATTTGCTCAATGTCCTTACTTTTCCTCAGTTAATGCCCCTATCTGCTGCATGAAAAGATGAATCTTTTCAGTTTTAGGTCTTAAGAACAGGCTTTGAGTAGCTATCATTTATGGGCTTCCCAGGGGGCACAGTGGTAATGAATCCACCTGCAGTGCAGGAGATGCAGGAGACGTGGGTTCAATCCCCGGGTCAAGAAGATACCCTGGAGGAGGAAATGCAACCTACTACTGTATTCTTGCCCAGAGAATCCCACGAACAGAGGAGCCTGGCGGGTTACAGTCCATGGGGTTGCAAAGAGTCCGATAAGACTAAAGCGACTTAGCACAATAGCACAGTTTAAGGTTCTATTAGCTTTTGTACATCTTTATATGTCAAACCACAGTCTTTTGGTTCTCAGAGTTTGCACCAAGGCACCCTGGCGTGCAGCAGGGAACTCACTGCAGCACCGGGAAATATTTTTAAAAATTGAGGGAAACAGCAAACCTTGAAGTATCAGACATCTTGTGAATTACTAACTCAGAGTAGTTCACAGTTTCAACAGTAGGTGGTGCTACCTTCCTTTTGATGATGTCATATATTAATATTTGTGACGCTGAGTTTCCCACAATGCACGTGCATGTGCTCAGTTGCTTCAGTCGTGTCCAACTCTTTGGGACTCTATGGACTGTAGCCCGCCAGGCTTCTCTGTCCATGGAATTCTCCAGGTAAGAACACTGGAGTGGGTTGCCATGTCTTCCTCCAGGGGATCATTCCCATCCAGGGATCGAACCTGTGTCTCTTGCACTGCAGGTGGATTCTTCTACTGCTGAGCCACTGGGCAAGCCCATGTTAAAAAGCAAGTATGGTGCAGAAACCAATGTGGAAAAGTTGTGCAGTGCAAAAAAGTGGACCAACCTGTTGCCTTATGAGAAGCAAATCTGTTTTTCCTTTTTTAAATATTTATTTTTTGCCCGCTTTTAATTGTGGTTAAAAAAAAATTGTAGTCTTATCTCTTTGTTGATAAAATATAAAGACAGATTCACAAAAATCCCTTATCAGTTGTTCAGGAACACCTCTTAATTTGATAGAGCAATGCTGGCATCTACGATAACTTCAGTTATTGCGCTTGACTTTTTCCCCAGGGTATATTTCTTCTTTATGGATTAGAACATCAAGGAGGTGGGGGAGGGGCAGATGAGGGGAGGAAGAAGGGCAATTTTTCTTGCTGCCAATAAAGTATACAAGTCCAATGAATCAAATTGAAGCTGTGATTGTGAAGGGATTTTCCCACAAGCCGCTACATTTACCACCCACTGAGAGATCTGTTAATTACATCATTTTACTTTTGCAATGATATAAAAATAATCAGCTTCCATGCATTAAAGATTTAATAGAGTATATTGAATAGAGTTTTCATCGATAACATAACTTCTTTTTGCACCTACTGTGTGCCAGCTACTAGTTCTTGTCTCACTTTACACTGCAACTCTCTGAGGTAGATAGGCTTTGCTTCTGCATTTTCTAGATGAAGAAACCAAAGCCTGAAAACGTTAACAACCTTTGTGGGCCACACAACTGGCACCTGTCAGCACAGTGAAACGGCCTCAGATCTGCCTGAGTCCACAGCTTGCACCTCTTCCCCACGACAATATTACCTCTCACAATTATAATCATAAAACTGATTCTTCTGAGGTTTTACCCACTGCTGCTTCTAGTGTTTTGAAATATCTCTATTTAAAAATACATGCTATTTTTTAATGTAAAATGGCATCACAATTTGAGAAGAAAAAGAAAAGAAAAAGGGGAGTCAATTATTTAAATAAAGCACTTTTAAAAACTTAATCTTCGATGACAATAATGTTATTTGTATTGTAGAAAGTGCTTTTAAGATTATAAGTTTTTTTTTACAATAATTGCCCTATTAATGTAGTGCTATTCAAATTTCACAAAGGAGATGGAGTGAAGTATGAGTAAGTGGACTCTCTTTCTTCAGCAGTCACACAGCGTGTGAATTTCATAGCAAATACAAGGCTAGTCCCTCAGGATCCATGTTGATGTTACCTCCTTCACTGAATACTTCCTCTCTTACGTTATGCTACATTTATAATTCACTTCATTGGAAAAATGCCTGGTTACCTCAGCCCAAACCATAGATGGTTTTCCTTCATTTATTTTGGTAGATACTTAAAAAGAATATTTGCATACGGTTATTCAGGGATATTTGATAACAGATTGAAGTGTGGACATGCAGCCCTTAGAATCTGTACATTGTATTCATAAATGAAGACGTTTTATCATCTCTATTATGTTTGTCCCTAGATTGTTTATGGAAAGGATGTATGACAATTATTTTCCTAATCAGTACCATGTTCTGAAACAGAGAATCTACAGAGTACAGACCTGTATCCCTGTCTTTCTCACTTCTTAGCAGGATGCAGATCTTCTGCAGTGGGAATGTGACTGATGATAAAAATTTCAGTGAAATTCATGATGACAGTATAAGCAAGCTGTTTCCCTGAGTCAGCTCCAGTAGTCTGTAAGGGCTATAATAAGCCATGCCTCCTCATTTTACTTTCTGGAGTCAATAAAATGGTCAGAGGATATTTGGAAATGGCACCTTTACATAACCATTTTCCTCTTTTGTGAACTTTGCCACAGTTAAATCATAAGGTTTTGAAATGCCTGATTATTAGCAATTATTGGAGACAAGACAAAAAAGCAGCAGCAACAAAAATCTAAGGCAATGGTGGGTTTTGAGGATAAAGATCTCTGTTTGGTCAGAGCATAGTCAGCTCTGTAGGTAGCAGAGTTAAATAGTTAATTTGAACCTGGCCAAAGGACAAACGCTCAGAATGAGAAAAAAGGAAGCTTCCTTTCCTTACAGCTTAATCTCTCTATTCCTATTTTTAATACATCCTACTTTATAGAATAGCTGGACCACATTTTTCAAGCTAAAGTAAAAATTAAAGGATTTATGATAATCCTATGCGGATGGTTGTGGGCGTTTCGTTTTCAACTGAAGCATTTCTCTTTCTTTGTTGCAGTGCTAACGTTTCTCAGCTTCTTGCTACAGTCTTCTTTCTGAAATTATTCAAGTAAAAAAAAAAAAAAGTCTTACCAGATAAGCAACAATTCTTACTGTACTGGGGGAAGAGTTCACATCCTCCCTGTTCTATTTATGAAAAGTAACTTCTTTAGGCTTTTAAAACCAGAATGTCAAAGAGCCCAACGGAATCCTACCTTGCCCACATACTGATAATCGGATCCCGTATATTCCTCCAGGAGAAAGAACTGATTCCACATCCAGCTCCTTTTCGAACGGCTCAGCTCATTTTTGCTGTTTCCAGAGAGCTCCAGGGTCCTTTTCTTTGCCGGGAAACCACTAGTCCTCTTAGATAATGGAGTTGAGAAAGTTGGGTAGGGCTGGCCAACCCAAAAGAGAAGCAAGAAGTATCGGTAAGTTCTCATTCTGATGCCACAGTCCAGTCTCTGAGTTGCGGGTACCCCTCTCCTTGAAATGTCTTTTCTCACTGCACTGTATCCAGCCTCATTCCTCCTTTCTTCCTTAATGTTCTTGGCTTGGTTGTCAGAGAATATCTGGAAAGAATAATAACATATCAAGCATTTTTAGAGATGCTTAAAATTCAGTGTTAGAGCAAATAGCTCTGGAGAAAAAAAGAGGACAGAAATTTGAATAGCAAAACAACAAAAAATAAGTTGGCTATCAATTTTGAAATGAGGAAAGCGGTCTTTCAGATATGCTAAACGGAAGGCGGGTGCCGAGTATGAGGCTACTGTTTTCCTCTCTCCTTTTCTATCACTTAAAAATCCTATTTTAAGTAATAGCTTGCTGTAGGTCAACATGCCAGAGTAGATTATTTCACTGCTCTTTTACCTCTGAGTATGTGGGCTGAGATCTGGTTAGAAGAAATGAGTTTGTGTTTCTGATTCTATTTGCATATTTATCCTCATGAAAGAATATCACAGACAATTTTGATTCAATTGAAAGTGGATAATGTTGAAATTTCGCTGAAGTGTATTGAGCACCTGTGATGGGAAGGCAGAAACCTGTTCTGCAGACTCTTGGCTTCTGAGATGTGTTGTGATGGAACAGCCGGGTCAAACAAGGTTGGAAAAGACCTTATGTCTTCTCTGCAGAATGCTCATTAGCGTATTGACTTTTCTGAAGTGAAATTTTGTAGCAATGATGATAAGCTTGTATTTAATCCAGTATTTTCCAAACTTGACAGGGAAAGTTTTTTCCTCATATGATCCAATTAACACTACAGGATGGGTTAATGAACAAGCTACAGAATTTGTTTGTGTTTAATAGTATAGAGAATAAAATGAACAATTCTCTTCAAGTTTCTTTAGGAAATCCTGGTTGGCTTATCTCTAAATTTTACTTGTATCATAGGCAACTAACTATGTATATTAAAACTGGTCCAACAGTTTTTTTGTAATATTCACAGGTACATCACATGTACCTCAGTACCACAGTGAGGGCAATAGATGACAAGATCTTCAGAAAAGTCAGCTATTATAATTGCAGGTAATAATTTTCCATGACAAATATTAATTTTTAATATTAATTAATATAAATTGATTAAAATTAATTAATTTTTACAAACACAGTCTAGCATTAAAAAAATCCTCATGCCAGAATGCTTGGCAAAGATGCAAAGATATCACAATTTGGTTAACCATTTTACCTAATTAAACTAATGCATGCCTATATCTTCCTCCTAAATTTTCCCACATTTCTTGGGGGGAAAAAAAAAACAATAAATTACTCCTTTATCTTACTATTTGACTAGAAAAAATATGTTCTTAAATAATACTAACACAAAAATGAAGGGCTTTGTAAGGTAGAATATATGGTACAGTTAAATAGGTAAATACAGGTAAATAAACGCAGATAAAGGAACAGGTTTTAGGCAATCTGATCAGTATTTTTTTTTTCCTCTATGTCTGAAAGATTTGTCCCTTTTTCTCCTAATTTTCTACCAGGTAAATGTATATATGATCAGTTTTTCTTTAATCTCAGCAATGAGTAATTATAGCCACCCAACACATGTTTAAGTGGAAGTTTTCTGGTGGAATATAAGTGAAATATTTCAGAGTGCTCAGCATTTTTAAACCTTTGTTCCATTATTATGCATCTTCTTGACAGCAGGCCAGGGAAGTTGAAAATTCCACAGGTGAGTGAGTTAGTACCGTGACAATTAGTCATGCTGGAAGAATGCCAGGTACCAGTATATTTGTCATTATGTGGCCTTGGTACAGGTGTGGGATGACTGATGACCAATTAGGTAGTGACAGTTCTCTCTTCTCATGGATAGGATATAAGGGGAGTGAGCGACCATATGGAGAAAAGCCCTCTAAAGACATCTATGCATTTCTAGTAGCTGAGATGGCACTGAGGTTGATTCAGTGGAAACTGCATTTTTCTTCATTTCCCACAATCTCTGTTATTTGCATAGACAAATCCCGCAGTGAAGAGTTACGCATCTGTGGCTGCACTCAGTGTGTGCCTCACGGTACTGGCAGGGAAGAGGGATGCAGAGAATGGAGGTGTCAGCTGTTTAAAAACTCCTAAAGGCCATTTTAAAGAAAAATCGATCCCTATGGATGTTGTGTGTAAACTCTACAAGCTGTTGCCACTTGAATATTAAATATTAGTTCTTTTTAATATCACAGATACCAAAATGTCAAGTATTTTACTTTTTTTTTCTGCTTAGCTGGTAATAAGCTTTTAAAGTGGTACAAATTTAAGCAGTGTCTCCAAGTAGGGTAGAACATCAGTTTAGTTATCAGCCAGCTCTTTTTGTATCAACGTGGGGAAGCAAAAGAGAACTGTGGACAGCTTGTCTGTGAGCCCCCTCAAGGACAGTAACCCTGTTACTGTTACCCTGTTACCGTTCATCCATGAAGAATTCCCCGAATTCCCTCTGGAAGAGATTCTACTCTAGGGATTATGGCAGGAGCAGAGAACTGGGGCCTAATCCAGTGCTTTGGCCACTGCCCACCATAACCAGCTTCCACCACGCTCACTGCCCTCACTGCACTCTAGCCACAGAAATGGGACCAGACGAGTGAACGTCTTGCCACAAGACACATGTCACAGCTCCTGGGTTCAGCACATCCGAAGGTGAGAAGGAGAGGATAGAAGAAAGGGTGTGTCCTTGTTAAAACTCAGTGTGCAAAGTTACTCAAATTACTATGATCCACTCATATTTGGTGTTTAGAGGGATAGCTTTCTCTATGAAATTCTATAGTTAAAAAAACACCAACAAACTCTAAACTGTTGAATATATAACTTAGCAATCCTCAGGTAATAATATTACTTATGTAATACTACTTAATACTTCTTAAGTCAGGATTGCATGGTTGTCAAGATTATCAATGTTGGAGTCAGACTGCCTGGGTTAAAATTGCTATGAATTTGTGAAAATGCTTAATCTCACTGCACCTTAGTTTCTTGTTCTATAAATGGGAGTTATTATGGTAACTACCTCAGAGGGCGTTATAAGGATTAAATGTTATTACATGCACGTAAAACAGTGACTGGCACTTAGTAAGGTATTAATACGTATTAGCCATTGTTATCATTATTACTACCACTATTGTTATTGTTACTATTTGCATTGCAAGTTTAGAATCCATCTACAGTAGCCTGCAAAAGTGTCCCAAAGATAGTATAATTCCCTCTTAGGCTTAAATACTTTTTATTTTTCGAGGCATTTCTAAGCAAGTCAAATTCTCTTAAAATTAAAGAATAGAAAAGCATTTAAAAATCAGAATTAGTCCATTCGTTAATTATTTTCCTTTCTGAAGACTTCAATTCAGTGTTTCACAGTAACAATATAGGAACAGAGAAGACGGAAGCTTTATGCACACAGCCTGCTTCCAGAAGAATATGGGCAAAAACGAAAGTTCACCAGAGGACAGACTCATTCATAGATTCTATGTGTCTTTTCCCCCTTTCCATTTTGTTAATGTTCTGAAAATCATCTTTACTTTATTCAGCAGAAACAATCAGAACTAACTTCAATGTTGTAATTTTACCTTGCGAAAATGGTACTGGATACACATTCTTTTATGATTTAACATGCTGATGATATTATATCAGATGAAAATTTGGTATAGTCAAAATGAATGATATACCTATTTTAGATTTTAATCTAAAAATATGAAATGAAAAAAACCCATATTCTAAACATGATCTTGTGCTAAGTCANTTTTATGATTTAACATGCTGATGATATTATATCAGATGAAAATTTGGTATAGTCAAAATGAATGATATACCTATTTTAGATTTTAATCTAAAAATATGAAATGAAAAAAACCCATATTCTAAACATGATCTTGTGCTAAGTCACTTTAGTTGTGTCTGATTCTTTGTGACCCTATGGACCGTAGCCCACCAGCTCCTGTGTTCATGGGATTCTCCAGGCAATAATACTGGAGTGGGTTGCCATGCCCTTCTCCAGGTGATCTTCCCTACCCAGGGATCAAACCCATGTTTCTTAAGTCTCCTGCATTGGCAGGTGGGTCCTTTACAACTTGGGAAGCCCAAACATGATCTTAGATGAAAAAGCCGCTGATTTCTGAACAGGTAAAATATAGGAAAACCACACAAAAGAGTCTGAAATGCAGTACTAGGATGCAATCTCAAAAACGACAGAATGATCTCTGTTCATTTCCAAGGCAAACCATTCAATATCACAGTTATCCAAGTCTATGCCCCAACGAGTAATGCTGAAGAAGCTGAAGTTGAATGGTTTTAAGAAGACCTACAAGACCTCTTAGAACTAACNGGCAACCCACTTCAGTATTCTTGCCTGGAGAATCCCATGGACAGAGGAGCCTGGCGGGCTACAGTCCATAGGATCACGAAGAGTCAGACACGACTGTAGCGACTTAGCATGCACACAAAAATTAGACAGTAGGGCAGGAAAGTATATAAAGCAAAATGGATATTGTACCATTTCGCTCTCATCTCCTCATGGCATCAAGTGCAAACTAGGTAGAAATATAAAAAAAATCTGTAAAAATGAACCTTGAACTTCCTAATTATAGCCCAATGACAGTTTAGCAATGAACTTAAAAGATTTCTTAGTAGATCATGTCTCTACTTTTTATTTTCATTTTTGCTGAAATCTGTTTTTTAGGAGGGGGAGATTTCTATTTCTTACAGGCAATTGTTGGCTCTGAAATATGATATGCAAAAGGGGTTACTCTAGAAAAATAGTTTGAATCTTTGCAGAAGCCTTTTTTTTAGTGATGTGTAGAAGGTAATTAAGATGTTTATGGATGGTGGGGCAAAGTCCACATAGCATTCATAATTGCATATTTTGAAAATTTATTTGCCTGGAAGCCAGTATGGATGTATACTTCAGCCTTCACAAGAGCATATAGTCAAGTCCAGCTTTTATTTAATGCATGCCAGTTAGAAGAAGTCTGGGCCTCATTAATTCAGGTTCTACCAATTTAGAATATGTGATAATTTATGCAGAAGCTTGGTTGAAGTTTTCCTTTGATTAGCAAAATCTTTCCCCCTAGATTACTGCAAACTAATAATGTAAAATATTTCATAGGATATATAGAATGGGAAGACAAACTACAATGTCTTCAAGTTCCCTGGAATACTTTGGAATCACCTTTTATTTGCAAATAATATGCTAATTAGAAAACATCTCTATTGATTGAATTGCTTCTCCAGCAACTCATGTTTGATAACAGTTTGAACTATCTGGTTTTGAGATATTGATTTTATTATACTATTTACAGACAAACAAATAGGTAAATACTAGACAGATTTAAAGGCAATATAATTACTTTGAAGTTTTAGAATTCAGACTTAGCATACATTTATTCTGGTGTTCCTGATTAATTCTAATCAGTGCAATATTACTATAATGCCATCTAGGCTTACAAATTAAACCAAGTACATTCATTTTTTTTGTATGCAGAGGCTTAACTTTGGCACTGAAAGCCCAGTCAGCATTCAATAAAGCAACATTATTAATATACTTGAACCATTTACCCTAGAAAGAGAATGTTTTTTAAAATCTGTTATGAAATGATTTTTTCTAATAAATGGTGTTGCACAGAAATACTGTAGCATAGCACTTTGCATGATTCTGCTCACAGAAAATATTTCTGAAAATATTATCTACCCATAAATCATCCTAACGCATAGGCATAACCCATTAGTAATGCTTTTAACATATGTACCATGAATCCCTGAGGCTTCCCTAGTGGCTTAGTGATAAAGAAGCTGCCTGCAATGCAGGAGATGTGGGTCCGTGGCTTCGATCCCTCAGTCAGGAAGATCTCCTAGAGAAGGAAATGGGAACCTACTCCAGGTTTCTTGCCTGAAAATCCCATGGACAGAGGAGCCCTGAGGGCTGCAGTCCATGGGGTCAAAAGTGTAGCACGACTTAGCGGCTAAACTACCACCAGCAGCATAAATTCCTACTGAATTTTTGGTACATCTCACATTCTACTGTTCATGAAGTAGAAAGTGAAAGTGAAAGTTGCTCAGTTGTGTCCAACCCTTTGTGACTTCATGGACTATACAGTCCATCAAATTCTCCAGGCCATAATACTGGAGTGGGTAGATGTTCCCTTTTCCAGGGAATCTTTCCAACCCAGGGATAGAACCCAGGTCTCCCGCATTGCAGGTGGATTCTTCACCTGAGTCACCAGGGAAGCCCATATAAAGTAGGAAACAGCTGGTTATTTACAACTATTTAGCATTTCTTTTGACCCTATTGTATTCTAACTCAGCCTGAAATCTCTCCATTCCCACACCATCTTTGAGTGCACTGGGGACGAGGATGGTCTTTACTCCATTAAAACCTAGCAAATCAAAGAAACAGGACTGTGCTATCAGGATGAATTAAACAGAGTGAAGCCAAAGGGGCAAGTCTTCCTACAGGTAAATCTTTAAAAATATATATACACGTTCTTTATTCTGAGAGGAGTTGTACAGCCAATTAAGTTGGTTCACAATTTTCGGATAACCCAAGGAACTTTGTTTTGAATAGGTTGCCACCTGCTGTGAATAAAAATAAGTCTATAGTACATGGCTGATCTTCTAGAAGTGGTGACATAAGGATAGAACCAATTTAAAAATTTTGGTAGAGATTTTACATGAAGTCTTCATTTCTAAACCTCCATTTCATTTTTCTGTAAATGTCAAAGTCACTGTTGAGTAAAATTGGTTCCATTTCGTGTGTGTAATGAACTCCACTGAAATGTGTCAAACAGCCTAGGCATCTTCCATCACATAGCATTCCTCTTGTGCCAATGAATCATTATGGCAACGGTCATAGAATGCTGCCTGAATTTTTTGTAAATGTTTATATTTGTGGATAATATGCCAATCTGTTTGCAAACTGATGTGTTTCCAGATGAAGCTATTTCAACAGTATTATCCTTGTTCTAAAATCATATTCTAGACATTGCATTAATGAAGATAAAATCAAATGTGTTACAGCACAGAAAATGGTGTTTTATATGTAGTTGAGGCTTAAGGAATATTTGTTGAGTTGAAATACTCAGTTGGGACCAGAAACCCCCAAAACATGAATCAAAAAGACAGAATTCTTTTTCCATGGGGGTTGGGGTGATCCAAACTATTTTTTCATGAGAGGAAGTATCAGAATATGGTTAAGAACAGATTCTGGCTGGCCATGTCTGGGTTAGCTCAGCCTCACCCAACACTGGCTGGGCAAGTAGAGGATGGATGTGTGTCTACATTTTTAAAAAATCTATAAAACACAATGATATTAATAGTATCTACCTTGTAGGATGGCTGTGAGAATAAAATGAATGAGTCCCCATGAGGTCTTAGCTATTAAGATGCTCACAAATACCTAAACGGTATCTTAGCAGAGGACACACTTTGCCTCTTGCCCATCTCTTGTTTTACCTTTTACAGTTGAGAAACTGTGGCCAGTGGCTCATCTTTAAAGATCAGCACATGCCTATTTCTGGATTAATTTGGAGCCACAGAAGCTCTAGTGACATGTTCGTTTCTGGAATGGAGGGAACTGCGTCCTGAATCATGTTGGCACTTGCTTACGGCCCTTATGGATGCCTGCATAATGTGTGTCCAACTGTCGTTCAATTGCCTTTTCCCATCTCATGTTCTCTGCAGTTTCCTTAAACCTGCTTGCTTCAGTCCTTTATGTGTATTGCCTGGNAATCATGTTGGCACTTGCTTACGGCCCTTATGGATGCCTGCATAATGTGTGTCCAACTGTCGTTCAATTGCCTTTTCCCATCTCATGTTCTCTGCAGTTTCCTTAAACCTGCTTGCTTCAGTCCTTTATGTGTATTGCCTGGCTCCTGTGCATGCTGTCTTTTCCCAGAAGATTTACTTGTGTGAACAAAGAAGAGAAAGCATTTTATGCTTGTAACTAGCTATTCGTGGCATGAATTTTGAACATTTCTGTAGCAAATTATATGTTCAGGTTGCAGAACTGTATGAAAGACTTGCTTTCCTGTCACTCCCTGCTTGTACATGAGGCTCTTCTGCAGCTTTGTTAATTCTTTTGGATGTGTGGCCATTTAAGACAATGAGCTTGAACAAGACTGCAAGATGTCAAAAACCACTTGCACATTCTTATGAATGATTTCAGTGAGTTTGGTTTTCTTTCAACAGCTCAATGAAACGGCAGCCAGAGGGTACTGACTGGGAGCTACAAGGCTACCTTGGTGGGGTGAGGAGTTCAAAACAAATTAAACTTTATTAAACTACAAAAAGAGTCACCTGGTGGGTTTACCATAAAGTCACTGTGAAACCTGGCACATCACAGATGATTTTTAAAGGCTCCTACTCATGAAAAGTGCTATGAAGAGTGGAGATGTTGTACTTATTCTTGCTGATATAATGTCTAAGCCTTTATCACTTATATGAAGTCAGCACATAGTAATAAATTTGCTGTGTTCTGTCCCTGAACTATGTACTGGGCACTGTGCTTAGCACATCACAAATATTATGTCTTCATTTAATTCTCATGAGAATCTGTGGCATAGAGAATACGCCTATAACTTCTGCAGATGAGAAACTGAAGTTTAGAGAAGCCAAGTGACTTGTCCAGGGTCATATAATGGGGATGTGATGAAGCCAGACTCTAGCCCTGGCATATGACTCTGGAATCCTTGTTCTGAATTCACTCTGACGAGTCACAGGCCGCCAGGCTACTACTGCCCAGGAGAAGCACTCAGTCATAGCTGTGACCTTACAGCAGAATCTTCACAACTCCCCTAAAAATATAACAACAATATAGGTCTCTGAGAGGTAAAAATAGTTGTCACAAAATGTCTAAGCAAATAAGGATGGCAAACAATGTTTTCTTTGTCCCATGCAATGAGATAAATGCTTTTGAGACATGTAGTCTTAAATGACAATTCTTTGAAATGGAGACCGTCACTCTTATCCTTCACTCTAGAGACAAGAGAGACAGGCTTGGAGGGACTGGATGCTTTGCCCAAGGGGGCATAGCTAGTGGCTGGTAGATCAAACCCCGCTCAGCTAGACGCTCCTTCTTAACCATAACATTCACTATCTCATTTGTATTTTGCTCATGGAAACAGCATCTAGCTTTTATTTACTCTCATTTCAGACAAGATTTGAACAAATTTATCATCAGGTTTCTAAATCCCCAGCAAATTAAAGAGACCGTGTAACGAGTACTGGAAACTGAAGTCCCATTAGTAGGAGAAAGGCAGAGAAAGGCTTCAAAAGACAGGCAGAAAACTAAAGAGAATGACAGAGTCAGGGGCCAGCCTGGCAGTCAGGCGACACTCTGTATTCCTATGCCGAGGACAATGTCTGAACACACCCCAGGTGTACACCTGTAAAATAAAGTGGATGTATGGATGAACGCATGAGTGGCTGAATATAAGGATGACTAAACACATGATGACTATATGACTAATGACTGTAAGGATGGACATACCTCACAGCACTTGAGCGAAATCTGGCACATGAATAGTCACGATGATGACCTTGAATCATTAAGAAGAGTTCCTGGTTTTCTTGAACTCTTAGATATGTAGAATGAACACAAGCAATAGGATTGTCCAAAGTTACAACAATGATATTCATTTGTCCATACCACACGGCGTGTAGGGTCTTAGTCCTCTGACCAGGGACTGAACCCGGGCCCTTGGCAATGAGAGTGCAGAGTCCTAACCTCTGGGCTGTGCTGCTGCTGCTGCTGCTAAGCCGCTTCAGTCATGTCTGACTCTATGCCACCCCATGGACGGCAGCCCACCAGGCTCTGCTGTCCCTGGGATTCTCCAGGCAAGAACTGGAGTGGGGTGCCATTTCCTTCCCCAGTGCATGCATGAATGCTAAGTCGCTTCAGTCATGTCCGCGAGGGAATTCCAGCAGTGGTATTTGGAAACATTGGGTGTTAGGCCTCACTGTCTTTCTCTCTCTTACTCCCTGTGTTATTTATCTCAGGCAAGCTCTTCCCCACTCTGAGCTTTTGTTTCTCATGTGTAAAATTAGGGCTGGTGAGCTGATAGCCACTGATAAAAGATCACTGTGGTTAGAAGCACACTCTGAGCCAGTTTACCTACATGTATCCCAGCATCAGTACTTATTAGGCCTGAGAAGTGAGCCAGTGGCTTGATAGTCTGTGCTTCAGTTTCCTGATTTTCAAATTGAGAAGGATACAGTTTTAGGATTTCAGTGGCAGCCCTTCCCAGGTAGCACCAATGGTAAAGAACCCATCTGCCAATGCAGGAGATATAAGAGATATGGGTTCGATCCCTGGGTGGAGAAGATCCCCTGGAGAAGGGAATGGCAACTCATTCCTGTATTCTTGGCTGGAGAATCCCACGGACAGAGGAACCTGGTGGGCTATAGTCATACGGCCGCACAGTCGGAGATGACTGAAGCAACTTAGCATGCATGCAAGGAGGCACCTGATAGATAGCTCTTCTTTTTCTCTTCCAAATTTCAAAGATATTAAGAAAACAACAACCATAATAAAGCAGTGTTGGATAGACACCAAAATATCACCTTTATTAGTAAAAAAAGAAGCCAGTTGGAAAGGTAGATTAGTTTGAAAGTCTAGTGGGCTTGTTAAGGAAACCCAGGACTAGGCAGACTCCCCACTAGAGTCGGGGTTACATCATATTTTGCTTTTCTTTTACAAAAGCAGAAGTGGCTGCTACCCACTGACAGCAGGCTCCAAATCTACAGTTCGAAGCCAGAGGGAATCACTTTCTGCTTTCAGCTCTGGCTGGCTCAGGTTCAAAACCCAGAGGTCTGGAGGAAGTGATCAGGCAGAATTTGTTTTAATCCCCATGAATTAAAAAAAGATCATTAGAGACACCAGTGATCCTGAGAGCTGGTAAATCGCTTATCAATTAACAACAATTCTTGTACTTAAAGCTTTCCTTTTTTGGAGTTGTTTACAGCATCACGAAAAGGGGAAGAAAAGTATGAATAATTTAAAGACTGGGAGTTTAAAACTTCCTTTAAAATATCTCTCACTTCAGGTCAATCAATGCATTACAAGCAAAATGAATTCCTTTCCATCTCTCTTTACCTTTCCCACCATCCCTGTTCCCCTTACACACGTAGAGAAATATGGCAAAAAGTGATGATGTGCTTTGTACATTTACCTGTTAACACTGAAAAGCTACACTGGCTATTCTCACCCCAAAGAACAGCACTATTTACGGAGGTGTAACCTTTTACAGCAAGTTGTAATGGGAAAAAATAATTGAAGACCCACTTGCTATTTGGATAGCTTCATTCATTCAGCGTGCTTTATGCAACACTTTATTTGCAGAGGATCCGTAACCTAAATTAGATCCTTCTCATAATATCTTGGTGTAATAACTCTGAAGAAATTTAATTGAATAAATATTGTATAACAACTTCAAGAGGTACTGCAACATTTAAAGGTTTATTCCCTGAGACTAACTTAAGTAGAAAACGGCCTGTGAAGTTGGGGACATCTTAACTGATTCAGGCTAATGTTAACTGACCATCAAATGTGACTTGAACTAGACAGGAAGACAATGTGCTTGAATGGGTTGCTGGATGTTTTTTCAATTTTGATTGCCTCCATTTAAAAACTTTAATTAGAACCTCTGTTTACCCGAGTCAAATTGTGCATAAAATTTCATGCAAAACATTTTAAAAGGGAATTTTAATTATACCACTAAAGAAATGCCCTTGCTCAATGTTTACTAAACACTTGCCAGAACAAGTTAATTAATACATGTTTAAATAAGTGAAAGAAGAAGGAAAACAGGGGAAAAAAATCACATTTATCTTTTGTCAAGTTTCACTGCAGTTGTCAAAGAAGTTCAATTTCCAATTTAACGACTGCACTATCACAGTGTACATGTGTAATTACAAACAATGGGGCACCGGAACACAGTGAAGGCCAGCGGAAAGCTAATTCTCAGTGGAAGTTGTTGTTCAAAATAATTGTGCATTGTTACTTGATGTTGTGCAGTCATCAAATCAAGCACTTTTCAATTTCTTTCATCTATTATTCCAAGGTAGGAAATTAGAATGTCCCTGGTAATTTTTTAATAGGTCAGTAATATGCTTTTTATTCATTTAAAGCTACAGAAAAATACTCTTTAATGTAAAGAGCATAATATGTAGAAAAAGGAAAATTTTGATGATACTGAATTTGTAGTTCTAATTTTAACACACCACCAACTTTTCAGCTTTATCTTTTCAAAATCCTTGTTTTCCTCATCTATTAATGTAAGCCATACTGCTTGTATGTAAAATAGATGTTGAAAAACAGCTGATAATCTATAAGAAAAACCAGATGAAATCAATCTTTCTGGGATATGCCCTGTTATCTCAGCAGCTTTATGAAAAATGGAAAGAAAAAAATATCCAAAATAATTTTGAAATCTTATGGAGAAGGAAAATGTACATATTCCATTAATGCAACTGCCACTACTAAGGATGTTATTCTCTTAATCAGCATGTCTTGCATCAGTCCTGTTATAGTTTGTTCCTGTATTGCTGAAGCTGATCATCAAATTTCTCAAAATGTGTAAGAAGCCACAGCTTGTCCAAGTCTGGGAAATAACGTTGACTTAGGAGCAGGCCTTCCTTAAGTGTTTTGTCTGAAATTCCAAGAGGGGTGGGATGGAAGTGGGGGACGGAGGTTCAAGAGGGAGGGGATATATGTATAATTATGATTTATTTGCATTGTTGTATGGCAGAAACCAATACAACATTGTAAAGCAATTAAAAATTTAAAAAATAAAAACTTGCTCAGAAAAAACATTTAACTAAAAAAAAAAAAAATGAAGAAAGAAATTCCACTGATGGGTTAGGCCAAGCAAGTTCAGACATTTGAGTTAAGCCTCACTGATTTGTTATGAAAATTGAATATGATACAGTATGTAAAACACTTACCACATTGCCAAGTAAGCAGGCAATAAATAGCAGCCAATATTGCTTTTGAGACTATTGCTTACCAAGAGCTGATCTTAAGCAGTGCAACAATAGTACATAAAACTATGTACTATTTACATAGTAAACAGTCTTTGGGCCACTTACTATTAATAAAAAACATGAAGTCAAAATATCATAAAATGCAGCCTACTTAAAAAACAAAACCAAACCCTTTTTTTTCCTCACATATTATTCTTCTTTATACCTAGAAAAAGATATGTTTGGTGCTTAAGTATGCTGACTTGCTCTATAATTTTGGTTGGCAGGGGAAATACAATTTCCCAATGTATTTTTCCTAATAAAATAAAGAACCTGAAGTGCCAGCACATTTACACACCTACCAATTATGAAATGAGTTTCCTTGGATATTAAAACTAAGCCAAAATATATTTTAGTCCTATAAAATACTGTCCAACTCTGCTATAGTTCCACTTGGAGCGTCAGGAATTGTTATTTAATTAGCAATTGATTAGTGGACTTTAATGTAACTTTATTTTTTCCCCACAACACAGTAAAAAGTTTTGTAAAATGAGCATTTTTCTCCATATGAAGGAAAAAAGTACATATCATACATATGCTTTTTGAAATGTCTTAAAAGCATCTGAGAGTCAAGTGTTTATGACATCCTGAACTTTAGAAGATGCTGCAGCTCTGTCACTGATGTGGAATTTCTTTCAGATGACTGTAAATAAAAATCAGGTACCCATGGTTATAAATACTCCATTTCACATTTTCTCTAGCAACAGCAAAAAATTTCGATTAATTGAATCTCAGTCAACTACAAATAATGCCAGAAGTGCAATATTTGGTGCTCCAGGTCATAGACAACCATTAATTAAGATGCAAAGGATCAGCATTAGAGGCCCCGAATACAGATTTTTGTTCCAGAATTTTTTTTTTATAGATATGGGCTGAAATAGCTATAAATAACCACTTCAACTATATGGGAAAAGAGGGTTTGGGGTACAATTTTTATTTTGCTTGCTCTGGAACTTTTGATAAAATTCTGAAGTGTCATTTTTGAAAATGAAAATAAGATTATTTTCACTTTAGGATTTGTTCAGTTCAGTCACTCAGTCATGTCTGACTCTTTGTGACCCCATGGACTGCAGCACNCGTTTCCCCCAAATCACTTGCTAAGAGGCTTATAGAAATGAATCATTTTCAAGATACTATCCATCTTTCAAAATATCTAGATTTTCTGGCAGTAAAATTGTGTGTGTGTGTGTGTGTGTGTGTGTGTGTGTGTGTACATTTTGCTTTTTGAAATGTAGATATTTCTTTACATTGCTTTATGGTGGTTGAGCTCAAACAAGAATTCCGAGAAAAAGATCAGTACAACTTGTTAGCTTCCCAATTTATCATCCACCTATTCAAGATTTAATGGCTGTGTTAACCCAGAGTCTCAAGAATAATTATAGTCTAAAACAAGTCCTTAAAGTGAAGAGATGAAAAGAAATATAGAAAGGGAGGGCTGTCATGAAACAGAAATTGCACAAGCAAGGGAACTTTCATCATGTTGAGTAAGTACTTTGCTATGGGATTCCTTTTAAAATTAAGGTGCCTAGCAAGTTGGATGGAAATAAAATATGTATGATTAGCAGGGATTACCTTGGCTCAGAGTAGCTGGAAATGAGTGGAGAAAGGACAGAGAGGTATTTTTTTCCCCCAAGTCATTACCAGCTTCAGTTCACAGAAAAGTTATTTCAACTTCTCTCTTTGAAAAACTGCTTTGAGGTCTGCTTTTAATTTTAACAGTTAAATATCGTATTCATGCCAATGAATCTTTTTCTTGTTTAATACCATTAGGAAGAAAGCCTCCCAGGCCAGAGAGAATAGTGTAATTGCTTAAAAGAAGAAATATATAGCATACATATTTAATAAAAACCTTTAAAACAATTTCCTTATGTTGGCTAGGCATTTTTGTTTATATATGATAAACTTTTAGCTTTTAAAACACTAAACTACACTGAACCATATGGGAAAATCTCTAGAATAAGATTTTAGTGAATAACCTTGCAGATCTTTTACTGATTATATCTGTTTAGGCTGCAGGTCAGTTTTACAGGATCCTTAATTCAGCTCATGCAATTAGAGTAAACCACACTATAAATCTGAAAAGCTCCTAAGAACAATATAGAAGTCATCATGCAACTTTGGTCATAAATTCCGTGACTTAAGTGCTTTGATATTTTCCATGTCTTGAAATACTCCCAACAACTCATCACTACTTTTCAGAGCTCAACAGATTGCTGTCTGCACGACACTTCTTGCTGTTCGTAACTAAAGAGAAATGACTTTGGCACTTATATCTGTTTGATGAGAAATTGTTACTGCAATTGCCTTATGAGACATCAAGCCACCTGTCACAACATCCTTGCTGTTTTGTTTTTTTGTCCAGGGCAATCCTCTCCTTGATAGCTCAGCTGGTAAAGAATCCACCTGCAATGCTGGTTTGAATTTTGGGTCAGGAAGATCCTCTGGAGAAGGAATAGGCTACTCACTCCAGTGTTTTGGGGCTTCCCTGGTGCCTCAGATGGTAAAAACTCTGCCTGCAATGCAGGAGACCTGGGTTTGATCCCTGGGTTGGGAAAATCCCCTGGAGAAGGGAACAGCTACTCATTTCAGTATTTTGGCCTGGAGAATTTCATGGACAGAGGAGCCTGGCAGGCTACAGTCCATGGGGTCACAAAGAGTCTGACACAACTGAGCAACTTTCACTTTAATCCTCTCCAGTCAGCAGGAGGATAGAAAAACAGTATGCCACAGAACGTTCCAGACAGAAATAGCTGGAACATTCTGGCAAATAAAATGGACTTCAGGGTCAGTCAGATTATAGGGTGAAAATTTTATTTACTTGTGTGACTTTGGACATGTTACATAACCTTTTAAAGTTTTAGCCTTTTCACCTTAAACTGGGGATGATTATGTTCAGGTCCCAGGTTATTAACATGGAGACTGACAGACGGGGTGTGCAGAAGGAGCAGATACATGGTAGTTATTATTAGGTCATTTTGGGGGTGAAAGTTTGATGCATTTATGACTTTGAGGTGTTTTTCTTTGTCATAATGGCTTTTCAGAAATAGTAGCTAGTCAACCCTCTGTCTTTGCTGCAGAGATTTCGTGCGTAAGGATCTCTGAGAGGTCTAAAGGCAGGACCCAAAGTGTGAAATTTATTGAAATCTTCAGTTTTATCTTAAACACATATGTATACTTTGTGTTCTACTCAGTAACAGATGTAAATTGTTTTATTAGCCAAATCATTTTTGCTCCTTAGATCTTCTTGTACATCTGATGCTCTGGCGTTACCTTCATTCTGTGGCATCACCTGACCTCCGGCGCCACGCTGGGAATAAGGACGGTCAGTCTGGGCCACATTGGAGAAAGACCAGGAAATTTAGACTTCCCGAAACTCTGCTTTTTAGTGCTTCTGTACAGGTGGTGGGGCTTGGGGGCCTCCCTCTCTCTGACCAGCCCTCTTATTCCAAAATGAGACATAGGCAGGTTCTCTTGTATGGATCATTCTCACCATTTTAATTTAATTTTTTAGCTTATTGGCCTAAGAAATGGGGTGCAATTGGGGTGGAGGAAGATGATGTTGAAAATAAATTTCTATCCCTTAGTGAAAAAAGATAATAAATGGTAGAACATATGCCATTCTAGGTTCCCCCTCACCTGTCCCTATTTTGGAGTTCACCAAGAAAACGCTAAGATAGACTTTTGATGGCTGCTCTAGAAATTATGGCATGTGCTCGGGTGTGCGTGTGCGCTCAGCTGCTCAGTTGTGTCCAACTTGTGTGACCCCATGGACTGTAGCCCATCAGGCTCCTCTGTCCATGGAATTTTTCAGGCAAGAATACTGGAATTGGTTTCCATTTCCTACTCCAGTGGCATGTGCTCAGTAGAGGTTAAATCTCATTCTATGAATCATGGGAAACTTGTAGGTAACTTCTCAGATTAAGTGAGAAGGAAGATGAAAAAGCATGCTTTGGGTGGCTTGTTATACAGACAATTGAGTTCTTAGGTCCAATAACATTTCTTGTAAGTAAAAGCCCATGAGATAGTAAATCATTGCTAAATAAATAAAGCATGGTATAAATAATAAAAGCATTGTTTTCTGTCTGTCCTCAAAGTTCTGTTACTCCGATTAAGTTAAATAACTATTCAAACTAAAAGTAAAACCTCATTATATCCCGTGGTCACCAACAGCCCTCTAACCCATGAGCTGGGGCACTCAGGTGGAGAACATTACAGGGGTAGGATGGTACTTGGTACCATTTCATCCTGGATAAAGGCCAATAAGGTAGAGAGGAGAGGGAGGAAGAGAGGAAGAATGAGGGCAAAAATGTGCATTTATCTCCCACTGTTTGTTTACATTTCATTGTTCCTGGGGCCTATGACATGTGGTACCTTTCTTCATTCATAGATGAACTAGTGTGGCAATCTGGTGATTAGACTGTGTCATACATAGGAAATGGCCAAATGAAACTCAGCATGAGTCCTCCCTCTTCAGCTCAGGTTTGCTTCTTGCTAGAAAGGGACAAGGTTCTTCTGCTCCCTCTCTCTCAGCCCTAGGCCTCAGTTTATTACCCCTCAGTTTCTGCTCCCTGTCAACACTGAAATTGTTAGTAGGGAGGGAGGGAGGGACAGGTAGTGGGACAGTTCTTTCTGCTTTCTGCACCAGTCAAATTGTGCAAGTTGAGATTTCTGGATGGCTCAGTTATATGATTAGGGCTTCCCTGGTGGCTCAGCGCTAAAGGATCAGCCTGGAGTGCAGGAGATGCAGGTTCGATCCTGGGTCAGGAAGAACCCCTGGAGGAGAGCAGGCAAACCACTCCAGGATTTTTGCCTGGAGAATCCCATGGACAGAGAAGCCTGGTGGCTACAGTCCATGGGGTCACAAACAGGTGGACATGACTAAGGCAACTGAGCACAGTTATAGGATTAAAATGAACATTCCCCTCTTGTGGCATTTTGATGGATTCCTCACATCTTTCCTATCTGGGCCCCTCTTCTACAATTCCCTACCTCCAGGCATATATGATTCTATTCAAGATGGCCTAAGAAGACACCTACTTGGACACTTTCACCAGACTCTCTGCTGAAGTCACCATGCTCCTCCAGGCCTCCCAATTGGACAGAGCCTGAGACACCCTCCTCTAGTTCTTTCCCGTCTGGGCCACTTGCATCCTCAGGAAACACTCACACATCCATGTGACAAACTCCAGCCCATCCCAGTGAGGCAGGCTGCCTCTGGCTCTGCTGCCTAGTGAGTCAGCCCCTCTCTCACACCCCAGTTCACAGTCTGTTTTCCCTTCCTCCAGTGTGAGTCAGAACTAGTTCCCCTCTGTGTCTCCCAACTGCTAGGAAAAACATCTCTCAGGTGTTCAGGTGACCCCACTGACGTCTCCCTTAATAGTGACATCTCCCTTGATGATCTTTAGGACTGGAAGGTAAAAGAGAGTGGGGACTGGGCAATGACAGAGCCCTTCAGTAATCTCATCTCAAGATCCTCGCTCTGATCTCCTTTCATGTTCTCTATCTGGTGAGGTTGTCCTTCATGCCATTTACAAATTCTGCATATGACAGGAGTTGAATCCACAGCCTTGCTGCCCATATTATTTTAGTAACTCAGTTTGAACAGTGTTAAGAAGAGTCTCCATCCTTGTTTGACACAAATCTGGTTTATTCACTTGGGAAGAATAAGCAAACTCTCATGGTAACTACAATTAAAAATAAATATGAACATGGTGCCAAAATTAAGTCACTGAAATCATTTTAACTTTACTGGCAGGTAAGCCAGCACTTAGAGTTTGATTTGACTATAAAAACAAGTCTGCACAAAATCAGTCTGAAACCATCATAAAAAGAAGCAAACTTTAAAACTCTATCAGATTCACATCATGAACTCTTCCTTTAAAAGTGATATTTATAGATTTGGTGCCAACCTTGTAAGTAAAATCTGAAACAAACATTTTCTTTGCACATTTTCATGTCATGCCCTTGAGTATGTTGACCAGAGAGGGGATAAGATACTCTGTTGCTTTAAAGCTAGGTTCCAGGTTTGGGCATGAGCTGTGTCTACTCTGGGATTCCACTGGGTCTCGATGTGCCTGGCAGACCCTTGGGGTCAGCCTGCCCAGAGTCTGTGAACATGAGACACCACGATGCCTCCCAGGAGAGAAATCATCTTCAGGGAGGAGAGTGTCAAGCAGACAAGCTTCAACCTGTAACAAAGCCTGAGCCATCACATGGGAAGGACAATTCTGAGCACAGTATGATACTGCCATTTGGATATGTCCCTTTAGGGACTCAGGTCTGAGTCTTAGAGAGGAGAGGGCTGCAAGTAGAAACTGAAAGAGCTATTTTCACTAAAGCTTTCTGGGATGCAGAAGATTTAGATGACCTAAATATTCCCAAACCTCAACTGCTCCCTGTGCCTTTCTGGTTGAAAGCAGCAGCTCCTTTTCTGTCTGTTGAGACTGATGCGGTCTTGCATATTAAAAAGCTGATACATTACTTTGCCAACAAAGATCCGTCTAGTCAAAGCTATGGTTTTTCCAGTAGTCATGTATACATGTGAGAGTTGGACTATAAAGAAATCTGAGTGCTGAAGAATTGATGCCGTTGAACTGTGGTGTTGGAGAAGACTCTTGAGAATCCTTTGGACTGCAAGGAGATCCAATCAGTATATCCTAAAGGAGATCAGTCCTGAGTGTTCATTGGAAGGACTGATGTTGAAGCTGAAACTCCCAATACTTTGGCCACCTGATGCGAAGAGCTGACTCATTTGAAAAGACCCTGATGCTGGGAAAGATTGAGGGCAGGAGGAGAAGGGGACAACAGAGGATGAGATGATTGGATGGCATCACCAACTCAATGGACATGAGTTTGGGTAGGTCCAGGAGTTGGTGATGGACAGGGAAGCCTGGCGTGCTGCAGTTCACGGGGTCACAAAGAGTCAGACATGACTGAGCGACTGAACTGAACTGAACTGAATTGAAGAGGGCCTAGTAACCCCAAATTAGGACAGTTACCTTGCAGGGTGATGCCAATTCTACTCATGTCCTCAAATTACTAACTCCTTCACTTCCTCTACACTTGTATCCAGCAGCAGGCCCCAGCAGACCCCAGGGCCAATTACAAAATCAGATCCAGCAGAAGAAAGGCTCTGACATGAAAAGCACTGCATGATTCTAAGGAACATGTGTTCAAATGGATTCTAAGGGTGTTATACCAGGTAGGGATTGAACATGTGTATATTTATCAGATACTCTTGGTTTTGTTTACTTGGTTGCTCAACTCAAAACTTGCCTCAGCAGTGGTCCATGTTGAATGAAGCTGAGAGGCCAGAGATTCACTGGTATAATATAGTAGAAGGAGTCCAAAGGTTGAGGGAGATAGGAAGTTAAAGTAGACTTATCTTTTGTTACTGACCATCCACCTTAACTAGATAGTATCCTGGGCACCTCTAATTGCATCCAGAGAACACTCCTTTCATTAATATACTGTGAAAATATACCAGCAGCCTTGCAAAGTGCCAAAGAGTTGTTTTCTGCTGGCTGGTGATGAATATGGTGATGCTACCATTGAAATAGGCTCCTTAGTTGCCATAATGACTACAGGTTGCCAGGATGGCAGAGGCAGTGCTCACCATGAGACCTTAAGAGACAAGATAGGCGCTATGTTAGAACATATACTTCAGCTACAATGGTCATCAAAGAGGGACGATCTGAAGAAATCTTTGGTTGTGGCTAATGGATGATCACTAATGATGGTCTTTGATGGTGGCTAATGGATTAGTACTGAAATAGTCTACTAAGCTTTTCTTTGGTCTGTAGATCTGAAAAGCTTCAGATTTGGCAAGCAGAGTCACCCCATATAAAGATCAAGACACTAACCAAATTCTAAGACTTGAGGCAATTCCTAGACCTAGTAGGAATGTGAATGAAGAGAAGGTACGGAATCTTTGACAGTAGACTCTTTAGATACCCCAACCTTTCCCAAGGGACTTGGAGCCATTTACCAGAGTTATTATGTACAAGGAAAGAGAAACTGCACATTCTTTACAGTTTTGATGGTGGCCTACCTCTGAAACTACCGGTATGATATTGCTTTTGGTTTACTTTGTTAGAGAGAAGAATCTTCATTAACTGTTTCTATTACAAGGCTCACATTTCAGGAATCAGGGAGCTCATGTAGAAATAAAGTTCCTACTACAAACTTGGTAACTGAGTTGGAGTCAGCACACAGACAGTGGCTCTGAGCTGAGGATAATCCTGGGTTCAGACACCACAATGGGAGATATTGGAAGTCAAGGGGAAAACGGGGTTTTGGTCAAGCCCACCTCTCAACGGGCCCAGTGGGAACACACATTATGGTTTTTTTCTCAGTGGGAGTGGTAAAATTGAATTGTCCTGTAAGCTGATTAGGATTAGGGGGACTTTACTTGCCTGGAACTTCTTCAAAGCTTTACAGCCTAAGCAGAGAATTGGAGTATCATGTTCAAATATGGTATAGATTGTCTACAAAATCCAAAGAAATTCTTTGTATTCTTTTGGGAGGACCAGGCAGCAGCTTGTTGCAAATCAGTTCTATCAGATCTCTTCGCTCCTGGAAGAGACACTTACTCTTGATATAGATTTGCTTTCCTTAAATGCCATGATTCTGTCACTACTACCTTCCACAGTGCCATATTCACTGTCACAACAAGACACTCAACTCTGAACAAGAAACTTTTCTAAAAAATAAAAGCACTGCAGTGGGTGAATGCCCATGAGATTCTCTGATTTTTTTTGTTTTACCAGGTACCTTATTACCCTGAAGGATCTGGCCTTAAAGAAGAGTGGATTGGCCTTTTGAAAACTCAGTTACAGCAACAGTTGGAAGATAACATTCCGAGACTAGGTTACTATCCCATATGATGCTCTGATCTAGTGAATAACATACGGTACAGTTTCTCCATAAACAGCATTCCCAGGGTAGAATGGCAGCTCTCATTATTACACCTAAATTTCACGTATTTTATTTCTCAATCCTATGGATTTAGGCTTTTCTGGTTTAAAGATCTCATGATGCAAAGGAAAACTACCTCTACTAGGGGACATAACAATTGAATGTTGAGACTGCCACCTGGTTACTGAGCTCTGTGTACCATTGGGAAAAAACAGGGAAAAAAAGTCACTTTTAGGATTCATCCTGTTTATCAAGGGGGAAATAAGTTTGGTGCTTTATAATAGGAGTTAAGAGGATTCCAAGGACCCTCTTGAATGACACCTAGTACTGCCATGTAAGGTGGTAAAAGTTAAGGCAAGAGTGGAACAATTCTATGGCAGACTGAGATATAGTCACCAAAACACGTTTCCCTTTTCCTTGTTGGCACATGGATTGACTATAATTCCCGGCCTACTTTGCAGCTAGATGTGAGCATGACACTGTGGTCTGTCAATAGACTGTGAGGGAAGCATTATATGCTACTTGCAGGCCTAGCATATAGGATAGAAGGAGCTAGTGTATCAGAAGGTCACCATCATCAGACTGGTGACAACCTTTTTGGGTTTTATTGAAAGAGGGATAAACACCTCCTGGATTAGACCGCTGAAAATTCCAAGTTCATCTCTTATAGCAACTGGCATTACCAAACTACTTACTACTACTGCTAAGTCACTTCAGTCGTGTCCTACTCTGTGTGACCCCATAGACAGCAGCCCACCAGGCTTCCTCGTCCCTGGGATTCTCCAGGCAAGAACACTGGAGTGGGTTGCCATTTCCTTCTCCAATGCATGGAAGTGAAAGGTGAAAGTGAAGTCGCTCAGTCGTGTCCGACTCTTAGTGACCCCATGGACTGCAGTCCACCAGGCTCCTCCGTCCATGGATTTTCCAGGCAAGAGTACTGGAGTGGGGTGCCATTGCCTTCTCTGACCAAACTACTTACAAGCTGCTTAAAAGCTTAATTTTCCCTTGAGTCAATGGCATACTTCAGAAGAGAGCCTTCCCATGGGCCTTTATGTCTGTATTCTATCCAAGAGGGGTGCTTTCTGGATGAGGAGAACCAAACAGCAAGAGACCACAAGGAGATCCAAGCACAAACGCTAGAAGAGGTTGGGCTGAAGTGGCTCTCTCACCTTAGGAAATTGTGCAATTGAGGGACCCTTGCTGGATGTCAGAAAAACTCATCTTTGGTTCATACATGAGAATCTTATTTTGAGTGCCTGCCATACAACGTTGATGTTCAAGGGACACCATGACCACTAAGGCAAGAGACACTTGCTTTGTCCATCTTTCTCCTATCCGTGCCCTGTGGTGAGTATCAGTGACTGAAAGGTTGGTGGGAAGGAGCTGGAGGCAAACAACCTGTCTCCAAAGGAGTTTATGGCGCTGCAGGCTGACTGAGGTTGAGGAAGTGATACAGGTTTAGCTCAGATCTGACACTGGAACTTCCAATTGGACAGGACTAGAGTGGGGTCACGGAGAAGGCAATGGCACCCCACTCCAGTACTCTTGCCTGGAAAAATCCCATGGACGGAGGACCCTGGTAGGCTGCAGTCCATGGGGTTGCTAGGAGTTGGACACGACTGAGTGACTTCACTTTCACTCTTCAGTTTCATGCATTGGAGATGAAATGGCAACCCACTTCAGTATTCTTGCCTTGAGAATCCCAGGGACAGGGGAGCCTGGTGGGCTGCTGTCTATGGGGTCACACAGAGTGGGACACGACTGAAGTGACTTAGCAGCAGCAGCAGCAGAATGGACTATGGGCTTCCTAGGTGGAGCTAGTGGTAGAGAGCCCATCTGTCAATGCAGGTAGATGTAAGAGACATGGGTTTGATCCCTGGGTTGGGAAGAGCCCCTGGAGGGGGGCACGGCAACCCATTCCATTATTCTTCCTGGAGAATTCCATGGACAGAGGAGCCTAGTGGGTTGTGGGTTCATAGTGTTGCTAAGAGTCAGACACGACTGAAATGACTTAGCAAACACGCATGCAGAGTGGACTATAAAAATAACAAAGCAACCAGAAAGGTATGGAATTTGCCCAAGATAAATAGAAGGGGAAGGGAGATTGGAAAGAGCATAAAAGAATGTGGCAATTGAAGAAAAAGGAGACTCTGTTAAACACAACTTAGACAAAGTTGCACTATAATCACACACTCTCTACTCTTCACTGTGTTGCCAGATGAACATGGAGAAGAGTCTGAATGAATCCTACCACTATGCTTTCTAATTGTGGGAGAAACCAACTCATATTAATAAAAATTGCTGTATTTCTTCTTGTCACTTGGTGGGCTGTCTGAGAAGATGGAGATTTTTGTAAGAGAGGATGGAGTTCTTAATGGAGCTGCCGCTCTTGAGATATAAGATGATGAAGTCATTTATTTAACATCATATTTTCTGCTTCAAGAATGACCTAAGTGATCGGGCTAAGTGTCCCACAATGCTTTGTCTCTAAGTGATGATCAATCTCTGGTGTTGATAGTAGTGGAAATATTCCCTCACTGCCTTCTGTGAACCACTGCATCTGGTCTGGCACACTGTGGTTGCTTCTACTTCTTTCCCACAAATTTAAGAAAAAAAATGCACAAAATCAGCATTTCCTAAAGTGTGTTCCACAGGAATGTAGTTCAATGGGATATTTACAGATGCTAAAGAGGAGAAAAAACTCTTCGATCAAATAACATGGGTAAATTTGGATAAACAAAGGGGACAAGCTTTTTCTTTACCACAGAAGATCTCACAGCCTTTATCATGCTAATGTGTGTGGTGGAGCTCATGATAGAGACACAGAGAGCAGAATTTCACAGACTGTTAAGTGCATGGACCCTCTTTTCCCCCAGATTGTCTTTGAGGACTGAGTGTTCATCAGCCCATACTTTGAGACCTGCTGGTTCAATTCATTTCCCCTTGTGCAGAAAATTTCATAAGTAATGAATGGATGTGAATAAAAAGAGAAACAGTGAAATCCTATTCATTTATCTAAAGATCATTTGAAGAATTGTCTGTGTTAACATTAAGTGCTTTTTTCCCCTGGACTAGAGAGAGGGAAGACTATTCCTTGATGAAGTGGAGGCCAGTGAAACACAAATGCATGTTTCATCCCAACACCAGAGAGCAATGAATTCCTCTGGGCCCCTTCTAATATATAATTGTCGAGCAAGTGAGTTTTAAAATGAATACTATGCTTTTGCCTTGTCAGAGTTTTCACTTTTCATCACATGCATCACCTTTAAACTGCCCAGGTGGATAAAAGAAGCAGTCCTTGCAAGTCACACATTTTGGTTCTAATCAAGGCAGACTCTAAATTCACCTTGTTTCTAAAGTTGGATTTATTAACCGTTCATTTATAAATGTTTGTTTCCACATACTTCCAGGAATTCTCCTTTTTACCATTTCATATCTTTATGTCAATTATTTCTAATGGGCTAAATTTTATTTTTTTGTAATTCATAACATAAATTGAGAAATAATCTCCCACTGAAACAGCATGGATTAGAAAGATGGATTTGGTAATCAGCTAAAGAATGTGAGCAATAAGTACATCAATTCTCATTATTCGTCAAATAAAAAGTCTGAACTCGGAGGCAGAAAACCAAGTTTCTGCTTCTTCTGTGTTTCTAATAAGTTCTGTGGCCGTTGGCAAGTTTCTCTACTTCTTTTAGGCCTCAGTTTCTTGAACTGTAAAATGAAAGGGCTGGAGATGATATCCTCTAGGGACCTCTGAAGCTATAAAATTCTCTGATTCTCATACTGTTATTTTTCCTAAGTTTCCACATTTAGTAGATTTCAATATGTATCTGTCATTGGGATGACCTGCAGGGGGAATAGTTATGATTTCTAGAACCACACGTCCATGATATACTGAAATAGATGACCTAACTGGCAATATCATACCAGTTATAAAGGATGAATGAATCATCATTGTTCTTTTAGTCATCAGTCAAATTTGTGCTTGGATGTTTGGCTACTTAAGGGTGTATTCTTTCCCTTAAATGTATATAGAGAAATAAACGTATGACTCCAAAGTCAGGTTAACATTTAACTGCTAAATATCCTAAAACACGATTAAGCACAAAATTAGGAAAAAGTTAATATACTCATAGCATAGAGAAGAGGAAAACATTTCTAGAGTTGTGCTAACCAATAACGAACCACCAGCTCTCTGTGTCTACTCAGCATTTGAGATGTTGCTAGTCTGAATTGAAATTTCGGTAAAGCTTTTGAAAACTTAGTCAAAAAAAAAAGTAAAATATATTATCAGCAATTTTAATATATTGGTTTCTTGTTAAAAATAATAATATGTTCCAGCTGAGCTATTTCAAATCCTAAAAGATGATGCTGTTAAAGTGGTGCACTCAACATGTCAGCAAAAATGGAAAACTCAGCAATGGCCACAGGACTGGAAAAGGTTAGTTTTCATTCCAATCCCAAAGAAGAGCAATGCCAAACAACGTTCAAACTATCATACAATTACACTCATTTCACACGCTAGTAACGTTATGCCTAAAATCATTCAGCGGTGTGTGAACTGAGAAATTCCATATGTACAAGCTGGGTGTAGAAAAGGCAGAGGAACCAGAGATTAAACTGCTAACATACACTGGATCATAGAGAAAGCAAGGGAATGCCAGAAAAACTTCTGTTCCATCGACTATGCTAAAGCCTATGCCTGTGTGGATCACAACAAACTGGAAAATGCTTAAAGAGATAGGAATACCAGACCACCTTACTTGTCTCCTGAGAAACTTGTATATGCATCAAGAAGCAACATTTAGAGCTGGACTGGTTCCAAATTGGGAAAGGAGTACATCAAGGCTGTATATGGTCACCTTGCTTGTTTAACTTACATGCAGGGTACATTACATGAAATGCCAGACTGAATGAATCATAAGATAGAATTAAGATTTCTGGGAGAAATATCAACAGCCTCAGATAAGCAGATGATACCATCTAATGGCAGAAAGTGAAGAGGAATTAAAGACCTTCTTGATGAGAGTGAAAGAGGAGGGTGAAAAAGCTGGCTTAAAACTCAACATTCAAAAAACGAAAATCATGGCTTCTGGGCCCATCAATTTATGGCAAATAAAAAGGGAAAAAATGGAAGCAGTGACAGATTTTATTTTCTTGGGCTCCCAAATTACTGAGGACGATGACTGCAGCCATGAAATTAAAAGATGCTTGCTCCTTGGAAGGAAAGCTATGACAAACCTAGACAGCATATTAAAAAGCAGAGACATCATTTTGCCAACGAAGATGCATATACTCAAGGTTATGATTTTTTCAGTAGTTATGTACTGATGTGAGAGTTGGACCATAAACAAGGCTGAGCACTGAAGAACTGATGCTTTCAAACTGGTGCTGGAGAAATCTCTTGAAAGTCCCTTGAACAGCAAGGAGATCAAACCAGTTAATCCTAAAGGAAATCACCCCTGAATATTCACTGGAAGGACTTATGCTGAAGGTGAAGCTCCAGTACTTTGGCCACCTGATGCAAAGAGCTGACTCACTGGAAAAAATCCTGATGCGGGGAACAATTGAAGGCAAAAGGAGGAAGGTGTGGCAGAGAATGAGATGTTTAGATAGTATCACAGAGTCAAAGGACATAAATCTGTGCGAACTCTGGGGGACAGTGAAGGAAGGTGAGCCTGGTGTGCTGCAGCCCACAGGGTCACAAAGAGTCAGACGTGACTTAGTGACTGAACAACATCAATAATACTTTTTTTTTTAGATGTGTCTCTTTTAAAAATCCCTATCTTTATTTTTTAATTGAAATATAATTGCTTTACAATATTGTCTTAGTTTCTGTTGTACAATGAAGTGAATCAACTACATGTATACATACCTCCCCTCCCTCTAGGAATTTACCT
>SJYV01049596.1:0-15805 GCA_006410875.1 Neotragus pygmaeus
GACCTCGGTGCAGGGCGACCGCAGCACACAGTGTGAACTTCAGTGAAGGGCGACTGCGGCACACAGCCCAGAACTCAGTGAAGGGCAACCGCGTCACACAACCTGGAACTCGTCGCTAGCCAACCGCGTAACAGAGTCCAGACCTCAGAGCAGGGTGACCATGGCACTCGGGCCGAACCTGAGCACAGGGCTACAATGGAACTTAAGCCGGACCTCAGAGAAGGTCAACTGTGGCACACAGGCCGGACATTGGCTCAGGGTGACCGAGGAACACAGCCCGGACCTCAGCGCAGGGGGACCACGGCACACAGCCCGGACATCTGGAGCAGGCTACGGCGTCACACAGCCAGGACCTTGGCAACGAGAAACCACGGCAAGGAGCCGGGAACAGGTCAGAAGCCGAGGGCGGAACACAGGCCGGAACTTGGTGCAGGGCAACCGCGGCACAGAGGCCGGACCTTGATGCAGGGTGACCGCGGCACAGAGGCCAGACCTCGGCACAGGGCAACTGTGGCACACAGGCTGGAGCTCAGTGCAGGGTGACTGTGGAACACAGGCCGGACAGAGGCTCAGGACGACCACTGCACACATCCCGGAACTCAGCGCAGGGGGACAGCAGCACACAGCCCGGACCTCAGCGCAGGGGGACTGCAGCACACATCCTGGACCTCTGGAAAAGCCTACCTCGAAACACAGCCGAGACATTTGGAAAGAGGAAACACGGCACAGAGCCACGAACAGGTCACAAGCCGAGGGCAGAACACAGGCCGGACCTCAGCTCAGGGTGACCGCGGCACACAGCCTGGACCTCGGCGCAGGGTGACCAGGGCACACAGCCTGAACCTCAGTGAAGGCGACCATGGCACACAGCCCAGAAATCTGTTCAGGGTGACCGTGGCACAGTGCTCAGAACACATCGCAAGCCATCCCCGAACACAGCCTGGACCTCAGCACTGGGTGACTGAGGCAAACAGGCCATACCACGGTGCAGGTTAACTGTGGCACACAACCCGGAACTCGGCTCAGGGCGACGGCGGCACACAGCCAGAAATTCAGTGAATGGCGACTGTGGCACACAGCTCCGAAATCTTTGCCAGCCAACCACGGAACACAGCCCGGACCACGGCACAGGGTGACCGTGGCACACAGCCCGAACATCAACACAGGGCTACCGCAGCACACAGCCCGAACCTCTGTGAACGGCGACCACAGAACACATCCCAGAAATCTCTGCAGGGCGACCGTGGCACAGAGCATGGAACTCATCACTAGCCGATGGCAGAACACAGCCCGGACCTTGGCACAGGGTGACTACGGCAAACAGGCCGGAACGTGTCGCAGGGTGAGCAAAGCACACAGCCCGGACCTCCACGAAGGGCGACCAAGGCACACAGCCCGAAACTCAGTGAAGGGCAACCGCGTCACACAGCCTGGAACTCGTTGCTAGCCAACCGCGGAACACAGTCTGGACCTCGGAGCAGAGTGGCCGTGGCACTCAGGCCGGACCTCAGCACAGGGCGACAGTGGCACTTAGGCTGGACCTTCGTGTAGGCCCACTGTGGCACACAGGCCAGACATCGGCTCAGGGCGACCGAGGCACCCAGAACGGACCTCAGTGCAGGTGGACCGCGGCACACAGCCCGGACTGCTGAAGCAGGGTACAGCGACACACAGCCTGGACATTGGCAAAGAGGAACGACTTCACAGAGCTGGGAACAGATCGCAAGCCTAGGGCGGAACACAGGCCGGACCACGGCACAGGGCGACCGCGGCACACAGTCTGGACCTGGGGAGATGGCGACCGTGGCACACAGCCCGGACCTCGTTTCAAAGCTACTGAGGCACACAGGCCGGACTTCGGCGCAGGGCAACTGCTGCACACAGCGTCGACTTCAGTGCAGGGAACCGTGGCACACAGCCCAGAACTTGGCGAATGGCGACCGTGGCACACTGCCCGAAACACAGTGAAGGGCGATCGCAGAACACAGCCAGTAATTCGTCGCTAGCTGACCGCGGAACACAGTCCGGATTTTTGCACAGGGCGACCGTGGAACACAGGCCGGACTGAGGCACAGGGCGACCGAGGCACACATATACAACATCGAGCAGGGTGACTGCTGCACACAGCCTGAACCTCAGTGAAGTGTGACCGTGGCACAGAACCCGAACTTCAGTGAAGAGCAACCATAGCAGACATCCCAGACCTCGATGCAGGGCAACCCTGGCACACAGCACGGACCTCGACTGAAGGTGACCGCAGCACAAAGTCTGGAACTTGGCTCAGGGCGACAGCGGCACACATCCCAAATCTCAGTGAAGGGCGACCACAGCATGCAACCCAGAAATCTGTGCAGAGCAACGGCAGCACAGAGCCTGGAACTCGTCGCTAGTCGACTGCGAAACACAGCCAGGACCTCGGTGCAGGGCGACCACGTAAAACAGGCTGGACCTTATCACAGGGCAATCATGGCACACAGCCCGGACCTCGGCAAATGGCGACTGAGGCACACAGCCCGAAACCGAGTGAAGGGCGACCACGTCACACAGCCCGGAACTCGTCGCTAGCCGACTGCAGAACACAGCCCGGACCTTGGGGCAGGGTGAAGGTGGACACAGGCTGGACCTCCTGGGGCCAGGGCTGAGGGTAGGCCATGCCCCAACCAACCACTCGCCCCCCACCTTCCACCCCTCCTAGCTGGCCCAGGCTGTCCAGTCAAACTTGACTGGCCATTGGGAGCCTGGCCTGGTTACCCAACCCTGGGCCCCCTGAGAAGGCGGGGGAAGCACCCAGGCAGTTACATTTGGATCCCAACAGGACATTCTGTGCTTTCCAGCTCACCCCGCAGGTCTGGGGAGCTGCGGAGGAGAAAGGGCTGGGGTCATAACCGGACGATGCCCCAAGGAAAGGGAGCCAGTCACAGGAGCTGCTCCTGGACAGGACCTTCCAGCGCGTCCCTCTAAAGTCCCGATCCTGACCCGGATACCCCGAAAGGCGTCGCCGCCCGCGCTTACCCTGACCGCACAGATTTCCCCGGAAAGGGCCGTGCTCGCACTCAAGGCCTGTGCTCTCTCCAGTGTCTCCCTCTCCTCGGGTACCCCTACTCTCCGGGCCCCCCAGACTCCTCCCTCCTCCATATCGCCTTTGCCCCGCATGCGCTCCTCCCCGCGCGGCCACACTCGTGCCGCGTTCCTGGGGCTCCACCGCCACCCGGAGGGCAGCGACGGCCCGGCCCGCTGTCCTCCCGGAAGTTACAGATCGTACCCGGCTCAAAGTGGTTCTGGAAAATCTCGCCCCCGAAGAAGCTGCAGAACGACATGGCGCCGGAGGAACGGCCGCACGCCGCCGCCTCCGACGGATCCGAGGCCAGACTCAGGACCCGCCGCTTGTGCCCGCCTAGCGAGAACCAATCCCTCTCAGATCCCCACCTTGCCCAGGCGCCCGGAGGCCCAGCTCCCCCAGGTAGCCAATCACGTCCGGAGTTCCGAGACACCCTCGCAGGGCCCGCCTCCCACTGCCCCGCCCCTTTCCGTAGTCCAATCCCTCCCCGGGGTTAGCGCTCCGACTTCCGCCTCCGGGAGGGCCCTTCAGAGGACACGCCCCCTCCATCTTCAAGCTGGCCCCGCCCACCAGCCAGGACCTTGGCTCTGAGGTTCCCGAGGCCCCGCCCCGAGCCGCAGGGCGCGCAGCCTACCGCGTCCGCCACCTGGCGACGGCTGCAGAAAACCGGGAGACTTGTCAGTTTTCTTCCCTTCCCGGCTCTAAAGCCCTGGAGTACCGGCTGTTGACCAGCCTTTCCGTGCCCCGCAACTCTGAGACACAGCGGAAGAACTGCCTCTGGCTTTTATTAGACTAGGGCACCAGCGAGGGTTGCGCCGCGCTTCTTCCAGGCCCCTTCCGTCCCATCCTGCCTATAAGTCTCCCGAGGTCTCCGGCTTTTCCTTCTCCAGATGCTTCTTTTGGGGACCCTGGGGGGCGAGAGACAGGAGGAGGGTTAAGTCACAGGGTCTCACCAGCCGCCTGGGTTATCGGAGCCAGCCCCGCACCCCTTCCTGCCGGTCCCTCCCCTGCTTCCTTTCCGGCAAGACCACGTGCCCAGGACTAGACCCCTGAAAGTTCACCCCTCCTGTGGATGAGTGCAGGGGCATGCGTGCCCCAGATGTCCGCCCCGGGGCAGCTGAGATGTGGGGTCTGAGCCCCAGAGAGCAAGGCAGATGGGCTCACCATGAAGGCCCTCTNCACAGAGCCTGGAACTCGTCGCTAGTCGACTGCGAAACACAGCCAGGACCTCGGTGCAGGGCGACCACGTAAAACAGGCTGGACCTTATCACAGGGCAATCATGGCACACAGCCCGGACCTCGGCAAATGGCGACTGAGGCACACAGCCCGAAACCGAGTGAAGGGCGACCACGTCACACAGCCCGGAACTCGTCGCTAGCCGACTGCAGAACACAGCCCGGACCTTGGGGCAGGGTGAAGGTGGACACAGGCTGGACCTCAGTGCAGGGTGACAGCAGCACACAGGCCTGATCTCGGCATAGAGCAACCATGGCACGCAGGCCAGACCTTGGGGCAAGGCTACCGTGGAGCACAGGCCGGATTTCAGCTCAGGGCGACGGGGGCAAAAAGCCCGGACCCCAGCTCAGGGTGACCACGGCACACAGCCCGAACCTCAGTTAAGAGCGACTGAGGCACACAGCATGGCCCTCGGCACAGGGTGACCCTGGCACACATCACGGACCTCAGGAGATGGCGATTGCAGCACACAGCCCGGACACAAGTGCAGAGTGACTGCGAAACACAGCCCGGACCTCGGAACAAGGCAACCAGAGTACAGAGCCTGGAAATCTGTGCAGGGCGACTGTGGCACAGAACTCAGAACTCATCGCTAGTCAACCACGGAACACAGCACGGACCTCGGCACAGGGCGACTGCGGCACACAGGCCAGACCTCGGTGCATGGTGACCGTGGAACACAGCCCGAAACTCAGTGAAGGGCGACTGCAGCACACAGCCCAGAACTCATCGCCAGCCGACCGCGGAACACAGCCNACCACGGAACACAGCACGGACCTCGGCACAGGGCGACTGCGGCACACAGGCCAGACCTCGGTGCATGGTGACCGTGGAACACAGCCCGAAACTCAGTGAAGGGCGACTGCAGCACACAGCCCAGAACTCATCGCCAGCCGACCGCGGAACACAGCCCAGACCTCGGCGCAGGGCGACCACAGAACACAGCCCAGAAATCTGTACAGGGAGCCCACGGCACAGAGCCTGCAACTCGTCACTAGTCAACCACGGAACACAGCCCGGACCTCGGCGCAGGGCCACCACAGCAAATAGGTTGGACCTCGGCGCAGGGCGACTGGGACACACAGCCCAGAACTTGGCAAAGTGCGACCGTGGCACACTGACAGAAACACAGTGAAGGGTGACCGTGGCAAATAGCCGATAACTCGTTTCTAGCTGACTGTGGAACACAGCCCGGATTTTGGCACAGGGAGAACGCGGAACACAGGCCCGACCAAGGCACAGGGCGACCGCGGCACACATCAAGGACATCGAGCAGGGAGACCGCGNCAGCATGGAACTCGTCACTAGCCGACCGCGGAACACAGCCCGGATTTCGGCACAGGGTGACCACGGCACACAGGCTGGATTTCGATGCAGGGCGACTGCGGCACACATCCCGAACCTAGGTGAAGTGTAAGCGCGGCACAAATCCCGGACCTTAAGGCAAGGCAACCCTGGAACAGAGCACAGATGTCAACAGATATTCAATGCGGAACACACCCAGGATCTTGTAGCAGTGTGACCGCAGCACACAGGTCGGACCTCGGCACAGGGCGACCAGGGAACACAGCCCGAACTTCAGTGAAGGGCGACCGTGGCACACAGCCCAGAAATCTGTGCAGGGCGATCATGGCACAGATATCGGAACACATCGCTAGCCAACCTCGAACACAGCACGGACCTTGGCACAGGGTGACCGAGACAAACAGGCCATACCACGGCGCAGGCCGACTGCGGTGCACAACCCAGAACTCAGCGCAGGGCACCGCGGCACACAGCCTGAAATTCAGTGAAGGGCGACTTTGGCACACAGCTCGGAAATCGTCGCCAGCCAACCGCAGAACACAGCTCAGACCTCGGTGCAAGGAGACAGCACCACACAGTCCAAACTTCGGCGCAGGGCTACCGCGGCACACAGTTCAAACCTATATCAAGGGCGACAGCAGAACCCAGCCCAGAAATCTGTGCAGGGCGACCATGGCACAGAGCATGGAACTCGTCACTAGCCTATGACGGAAGACAGCCCGGACCTCGGCACAGGATGACTATGGCAAACAGGCCGGACCTTGTTGCAGGGCGAACAAGGAACACAGCCTGGAACTCTGCAAAGGGCGACCAAGGCACATAGGCCAAAACTCAGTGNTGGCACAGAGCATGGAACTCGTCACTAGCCTATGACGGAAGACAGCCCGGACCTCGGCACAGGATGACTATGGCAAACAGGCCGGACCTTGTTGCAGGGCGAACAAGGAACACAGCCTGGAACTCTGCAAAGGGCGACCAAGGCACATAGGCCAAAACTCAGTGAAGAGCGACCACGTCACACAGCCTGGAACTCGTCACTAGCTGATCGCAGAATAGAGCCCGGACTTCGGCGCAGGGTGACCGCGGCAAACAGATCAAAACTCAGTGAAGAGCGACCATGTCACACAGCCTGGAACTCGCTGCTAGCCAACCGCAGAACACAGTCCAGAACTCGGAGCAGGGTGACTGTGACGCTCAGGCCAGACTTCAGCGCAGGGTGACAGTGACACATAGGCCAGACCTCGGTGCCTGGTGACCGCGGCACACAGGCCAGAACTCGCGGCAGGGCGACCGTGGCACACAGACCGAACCTCGGCACAAGGCTACTGCAGCACACAGCTCGGAACTCGGTTCAAGGCTACCATGGCACACAGACTGGAACTCGGCACAGGGCGACAGCAGCACAAAGCCCGAACCTCAGTGAAGGGAGACCACAGCACACAACCTAGAAATCTGTGCAGGGCGACTGGGGTACAGAGCTCGGAACTCTTCACTATCCACCCATGGAACACAGCCCGGAACTTGGTGCAGGGCGACCATGGCACACAGCCTGGACCTTGGCAGAAGGCTACTGCGGCACACAGCCCGAAACTCAGTGAAGGGTGACCACGTCACACAACCTGGAACTCATCGCTAGCCGACCGCGTAACACAGTCTGGATCTCGGAGCAGGGTGACCGTGGCACTCAGGCCGGACCTCAGCACAGGATGACAGCGGCACTTAGGCCAAACCTTGGTCCAGGGCGAATGTGGCACACAGGCCGGACATCGGCTCAGGGCGACCCAGGAACACAGCCCGGACCTCAGTGCAGGGGACTGCGGCACACAGTCCAGACCTCTGAAGCAGGCTACAGTGGCACACAGCCCGGACCTTGGCAAAGAGAAACTGTGGCAAGGAGCCGGGAACAGGTTGCAAGCCAAGGGTGGAACACAGGCCGGAACTTGGCGTAGGACGACCGCGGCACACAGCCCGAACTTCAGTGAAGGGAGACCGCGGAACACATCCCGGATATCTGTGCAGGGTGACTGGGGTACAGAGCTCGGAACTCATCGCTTGCCATCCACAGAACACAGCCCGGACCTCGGCATACGGTGACTATGGCAAACAGGTCGAAACTTGTCTCTAGCTGACGGCAGAACACAGCCCAGACCTCGGCACAGGGCAATCGCGGCACACAGGCCGGAACTCGGTGCAGGGTGACCGCGGCACCCAGCATGGACCTCGGCATAGGGGAACCGCAGCACACAGCCCGAACCTCAGTGAAGGGCCACCGCGGCACACAGCCCAGAAATCTATGCAGGGCGACCGTGGCACTGAGCTTGGAACTCGTTGCTAGCCAACTGCAGAACACAGCTGGGACCTTGGCACAAGGAGACCGCAGCACACAGGCCGGACCTCTGTGCGGGGCGACTGAGGAACACAACCCAAACCTCAGCGCAGGGTGACCACGACACACAGCCTGAACATCAGTGAAGGGCGACTGTGGCTCACAGCCCGGAACTCGTCGCCAGCCGACCGCGGAACACGGCCCATACATTGGTGAAGGGTGACCGTCGCACACAACTCGGACATCAGCGCAGGGCTACTGTGGCAAAGAGCCCAAACCTCAGTGAACGGCAACCACAGCACACAGCCCAGAAATCTGTGCAGGACGACAGTGGTACAGAGCCTGGAACTCGTCACTAGTCAACTGCGAAACACAGCCAGGAACTTTGCGCAGGGCGACCACGGAAAACAGGCCCGACCTCGTCACACGGTGACCACAGCACACAGCCCGGACCTCAGCGAAGGGCGACAGAGGCACACAGCCCAAAACTCAGTGAAGGGCGACTGCGTCACACAGCCCGGAACCATTGCTAGCCGACTGCAGACCACAGACTGGACGACGGAGCAGGGTGACCGTGGCACTTAGGCCAGACCTTGGCACAGGGTGACCGTGGCACAGAGTCCGGACTTGGGCACAGGGTGACCATGGCACACAGGCCGGACATCGGCACAGGGCCACCGTAGCATACAGGCTGGACCTCGGGGCAGGGTGACGGAGGCACACAGCCCGAAACTCAGTGAAGGACGAACACGTCACACAGCCTGGAACTCATCGCTAGCCGACCACAGAACACAGCCAGGACCAAAGAGCAGGGTGACCGTGGCACTCAACCGGACCTCAGCACAGGTTGACAGCAGCACTTAGGACAGATCACGGCACAGGGTTACCATGGCACAGAGGCCGGACCTCGGTCCAGGGCGACCGCAGCACACAGGCCGGAACTTGGCACAGGGCCACCGTAGCACACAGGCCAGACCTTGGCGCCGGGCGACTGCAGAACACAGGCCAGACAACAGCTGAGGGCGAGCGTGGCATACAGCCCAGACCTCAGCAAGGTGACCGTGGCACACAGCCCGGCCTTCTTGAGAAAGCTACCATGGCACACAGCCCGGACGTTGTCAAAGAGGAACCACGGCACAGAGACGGGAACAGGTCGCAAGCCGAGGGTGGAACACAGGTCGGAACTCGGCACAGGGATACCGTGGCACACACCCCAGACTGGGGGAGATGGAGACCTCAGCACACAGCCCGGACCTTGGAACAGGGCGACTGNAAAGAGGAACCACGGCACAGAGACGGGAACAGGTCGCAAGCCGAGGGTGGAACACAGGTCGGAACTCGGCACAGGGATACCGTGGCACACACCCCAGACTGGGGGAGATGGAGACCTCAGCACACAGCCCGGACCTTGGAACAGGGCGACTGTGGCACACAGCTCGGACTTCTGCAGAAGGCTACCTTGGCACACAGCCCAGACCTCGGAACACAGCCTGGACCTCGGACAACAGGGAACGCGGCACAGAGCCAGGAACTCGTCACAATCCAAGGGCAGAACACAGCCTGGACTCGGTGCAGGGTGACCATGGCACACACCCCGAAGCACAGTGAAGAGCGACAGAGGCACACAGCACGGAACTCGGTGCAGGGCGACCCTGGCACACAGGACCAACCTCGGGACATGGCGACCGTGGCACACAGACCGAACATCGGCGCAGGGCAACTGCGGCACACAGCCCGACCTCGACATAAGGCTACCGTGGCACACTGCCCGGAACTTCGTTAAAGGCTACCTTGACACACAGACCGGACCTGGGCACAGAGCGACAGTTGCACACAGCCCAAACCTCAGTGAAGGGCGACTGCCTCACAAAGCCCAAAAATCTGTGCAGGGCCACCGTGGCACAGAGCTTGGAACTCATCGCTAGCCAACCACGGAACACAGCCCAGACCTCCGCACTGGGCGACTGCGGCACAAAGGCCTGACCTTTGCACGGGGCGAGCGCGGCACACAGCCTGGAAATATGTGTAGTGCGAATNAAAAATCTGTGCAGGGCCACCGTGGCACAGAGCTTGGAACTCATCGCTAGCCAACCACGGAACACAGCCCAGACCTCCGCACTGGGCGACTGCGGCACAAAGGCCTGACCTTTGCACGGGGCGAGCGCGGCACACAGCCTGGAAATATGTGTAGTGCGAATGGGTTACAGAGCTCGGAACTTATCGCTAGCCGACCGCGGAACACAGCCTGGACCTCGGTGCAGGGCAACAGTGGCAAACAGGATGGAACTCATTTCTAGCCGACGGCAGAACACAGCCCGGACCTTGGCACAGGGCAACCGTGGCACACAGGCCGGACCTTGGCGCAGGGTGACCGCAGCACACAGCATGGACCTCGGCTAAGGGCGACCACGGCATACAGCCCGAACCTCAGTGAAGGGCGACTGCCGCACACAGCCCAAAAATCTATGCAGGGCCACCGTGGAACAGAGCTTGGAACTCGTGGCTAGCCAAACGCGGAACACAGCCCGGACCTCCTCACTGGGCGACCGCGGCACACAGGCCGGACCTCTGCTTGGGGCGAGCGCAGCACACAGCCCAGAACTCGGCGCAGGGTGACCGCGGAACACAGCTCGAACTACAGTGAAGGGCGGTTGTGGCACACAGCCCGAAACTCATTGCCAACTGACCGAGGAACACAGACTGGACATTAGTGCAGGGCTACCGTGGCACACAGCTTGAACCTCAGTGAAGGGCGACCGCAGCACACAGCCCAGAAATCTGTGCAGGGTGACAGCGGCACAGAGCCTGGAACTCGTTGCTAGTTGACTCCGAAAAACAGCCAGGACCTCGGAGCAAGGCGACCATGGAAAACAGGCCGGATCTTGTCGCAGGGCGACCACGGCACACAGCCCGGACCTAGGCGAAGTGCAACGGAGGCACACAGCCCAAAACTCAGTGAAGGGCGACTGTGTCAAACAGCCCGGAAATCGTCGCTAGTCGACCGCGGAACACAGCCCGGACCTCGGAGCAGGGTGAAGGTTGCACACAGGCCGGACCACAGTGCAGGGCGACAGCAGCACACAGGCTGGACCTTGGCACAGGGCCACTGTGGCACACAGGCCGGACCTCGGCGTGGCGAATACCGAACACAGGCCGGACATCGGCTCAGGGGGACCGTGGAATACAGCCCGGAACGCAGCGCAGGGGACCGTGGCACACAGCCCTGACTTCTTGAGAAGGCTACTGTGGCACACAGCCCAGACCTTGGCAAAGAAGAACCGCGGCACAGAACCGGCATTAGGTCGCAAGCCGAGGGCGGAACACAGGCTGGACCTCGGCACAGGGTGAACACGGCCTACAGCCCAGACCTGGAGAGATGGTGACCTCGGGACACAGCCCGGACCTCGCAACAGGGTGACCGTGGCACACAGCCCGGACCTCTGCAGAAGGCTACCTTGGCACACAGCTCAAACCTCAGAACAGGGCGACTGTGGCACACAGCCTGGACCTCGGCACAGAGGGAACACGGCACAGAGCCCAGAACTTGTCGCAAACCAAGGTCAGAACACAGCCTGGACTCGGTGCAGGGTGACCATGGCACACAGCCCGAGCCACAGTGAAGAGCGACCAAGGCACACAGCACGGACCTTGGCACAGGGCAACCCTGGCACACAGGACCGACCTCGGGGCATGGCGACCGTGGCACACAGACTGGACATTGGCACAGGGCAACTGCCGCAGCAGCCCGGACCTCCACGCAAGTCTACTGTGGCACACAGCCCGGAACTCTGTTCAAGGCTACCGTGGCACACAGACCGGACCTCGGCACAGGGCGACCGTAGCACACAGCCCAAACTCAGTGAAGGGTGACCGCGGCACACAGCTCAAAAATCTGTGCAGGGCCACCGTGGCACAGAGCTTGGAACTTGTCGCTAGCCAACCGCGGAACACAGCCTGGACCTCCTAACTGGGTGACCGCGGCACATAGGCCGGACCTCTGCGCGGGGCGAGCATGGCAGAGCCTGGAAATCTGTGCAGGGCGACCAGGTACAGAGATCGGAACTTGTTGCTAGCTGACCACGGAACACAGCCCGGAGCTCGGAGCAGGGTGACCATGTCAAACAGGATGGAACTCGTCTCTAGCCGACGGCGGAATACAGCCCCTACCTCAGCACAGGGCAATGGCGGCACACAGGCCAGACTTCAGCGCAGGTTGACTGGGGCACACAACATGGACCTCAGCTCAGGGCGACCGTGGCACAGAGCCCGAACCTCAGTGACGGGCGACTGTGGTGCAGCCCGAAAATCTGTGCACGGCCACTGTGGCACAGAGCTTGGAACTCGTTGCTAGCCAACCACGGAACACAGCCCGGAACTAATCACTGGGACATCGCGGCACACAGGGCGAACCTCTGCGCGGGCGAGCATGGCACACAGCCCAGACCTCGGCACAGGGCAATCGCGGCACACAGCCCGAACTTCAGTGGAGAGCAACTGTGGCACACAGCCCGGAACTCATCGCCAGCCGACAGAGGAACACAGCCCGGACCTTAGCCCAGGGCTACCATGGCACAGAGCCCGAACCTCATTGAAGGGTGACAGCAGCACACAGCCCAGAAATCTGTGCAGTGTGACAGCCACACAGAGCCTGGAACTCGTCGCTATTCGACTGCGAAACACAGCCAGCACCGCGGTGCAGGGCTACCACGGAAAACATGCCGGACCTCATCGCAGGGCAAACACGGCACAGAGTTCCGAACTTGGCAAAGGGTAACCGAGGCACAGCCCAAAACTCAGTGATGGGTGACCGCGCCTCACAGCCTGGAAGTTGTTGCTGGATGACCATGGAACACAGCCCGGACCTCGGTGCAGAGTGACGGTGGCACACAGGCTGGACCTCATCACAGGGCGACAGCAGCACATAGGCCGAACCTCGGCGAAGTGCGACCATGGCACAAAGGCGGGACCTCGGGGAAGCGTGACCGTGGAACACAGGCTGGATTTCGGCTCAGGCTGACCCGGCAAGAGCCCAGACCTTAGCTCAGGGTGACCGCGCCACACACCCTGAACCTCAGTGGATACCGACCGTGGCACACAGCATGGCACTCAGCACAGGGCGACCCTGGCACACATCACGGACCTCAGGAGATGGCGACTGCAGCAAACAGCCCGGAAATCAGCGCTGGGTGACTGTGAAACACAGCCTGGACCTCGGAGCAAGGCTACTGCAGCACACAACTCGAACCTCGGTGCAGGTTGCCAACGGCACACAGCCCGAACCTCAGTGAAGGCTGACCATGGCACACAGCCTGGAAATCTGTGCAGGGCGACCATGGCACAGAGCTCAGAACTCGNGAACCTCGGTGCAGGTTGCCAACGGCACACAGCCCGAACCTCAGTGAAGGCTGACCATGGCACACAGCCTGGAAATCTGTGCAGGGCGACCATGGCACAGAGCTCAGAACTCGTCGCTAGTCAAGCGCGGAACATAACATGGACTTCAGCACAGGGCGTCCACAGCACACAGGCCGGAACTCGGGGCAGGGTGACCACACAACCCAGCCCAAATATCAGTGAAGGGCGACCACAGAACACAGCCCGGAACTCGTGGCCAACCGACCGCAGAACACAGCCCGGACTTCAGTGCAGGGCGACCGCAGAATAGAGCCCAGAAATCTGTACAGGGAGCCCACAGCACAGAGCCCGTAACTCGTCACTAGCTGACCATGGAACACAGCCCTGACCTCGGGGCAGGGCGACCACAACAAACAGGCTGGACCTCATCGCAGGGCGACCACGGCACACAGCCCGGACCTTGGCGAAGGGCGACCATGGCACTCTGCCCGAAACACAGTGAAGGGCGACCGCGGCACACAGCCCAAAAATCTGTGCAGGGCCACGGTGGCACAGAGCTTGGAACTCGTCACTCGCAACCCAGGGAACACACCCCGGATTTCCGCAGTGGGCGACCACAGAACACAGCCCGGACCTCGGGGTAGGGCGACAATGGCAAACAGGATGGAAATCGTATCCAGCCGACGACAGAACACATCTAGGACCTCGGCACAGGGCGACCACGGCACACATCCTGGACCTGGGGAGATGGCGACCCTGGCACACAGCCCAGACCTCGGTGCCAGGCTAATAAGGCACACAGCCCGAACCTCGGCGCAGTGCGACCACGGCACACAGCCCGATCCTCAGTGAAGGGCGACCACAGCACACAGCCCGGAACTCGGCACAAGGCTACTGCGGCACACAGCTCGGAACTCGGTTCAAGGTTACTGAGGCACACAGGTCGGACCTCAGTGCAGGGTGACTGTGGCACATAGCGTGTACTTCAGCGCAGGGGACCGTGGCACCCAACTGAGACCTCGGCGCAAGGCGACCGCGGCACACAGCCCAGACCTTGGCGAAGGGTGACCATGGCACACTGCCCAAAACAGTGAAGGGCGACCACAGCACACAGCCAGTAACTCGTCGCTAGCCGACCACAGAAAACAGGCCGGAAATTGGCACAGGGTGACCGCGGGACACAGCCCGAAACTAAGTGTAGGGCGACCGTGGCACACACCATGGAACTAGCTGACTGCGAAACACAGCCTGGACTTTGGTGCAGGGCTACCACGGTAAACAACCCGGGCCTTTGGAAAAGGCTACCGCAACACACAGCCCGGACCTTGGCAAAGAGGAACCGCGGCACAGAGATGGGAAGAGGTCGCAAGCCAAGGGCAGAACACAGGCCGGAATTAGGCACAGGGTGACCGCGGCACACATCCCGGACCTCGGAACAGCGCGACAGCAGCACACAGCCCGGACCTCTGCAGAAGGCTACCTCGGCACACAGCCCGGACCTTGGAACAGGATGACCGTGGCACACAGCCCGGATCTCAGCACAGGGAATGCGGCACAGAGCCCGGAGCTCGTTGCAAGCTGAGGGCGGAATGCAGCCTGGACCTCGGCACAGGGCGACCACAGCACACATCCCGAACAACAGTGAAGAGCGACAGAGGCTCACAGCACGGACCTCGTTGCAGGGAGACCCTGGCACACAGCACCGACCTCGGGAGATGGCAACCATGACACACAGACTGGACATCAGCTCAGGGCAACGGCGGCACACACCCCGGACCTCGGTGCAAGGCTACGACGGCACACAGCCCGAACCTCAGCGCAGGATGAACATGGCACACAGCCAGAACCTTGGTGCAGCGCGACCACGGCAAATAGCCCGGTCCTCAATGACGGGCGACCGAAGCACAAAGCCCGGTCCTTGCAACAAGGCTACCGTGGCACACAGACAGGAACTCGGTTCAAGGTTACCGTGGCACACAGAACGGACCTTGACGCAGGGCGACTCTGGCACACAGGACCTACCTCGGAGCAGGGTGTCTGCGGAATATTGGCCGGACATCTGCTCAGGGCGACCACGCCTCACAGCCTGTACCTCAGCCAAGGGGAACCTTGGAACACAGCCGGGACCTCTGGAGAAGGCTACCGTGGCATACAGTCCGGACCTTGGCAAAGAGGAACTGCGGCACAGAGCCGGGAACAGGTCGCAAGCCGAGGGCAGAACACATGCCGGACCTGGGCAAAGGGCGATCACGGCACGCAGCCTGGACCTGGGGAGTTTGCAACCGCGGCACACAGCCCAAACCTCAGTGCAGCACTACCACGGCACACAGCATGGAACTCGTCACTAGCCGACCGCGGAACACAGCCCGGACTTCGGTGCAGGGTTACCGTGGTACACAGGCCAGACTTCAATGCAGGGCAACAGCGGCACACATCCCGAACCTCGGTGAAGTGCAAGCGCGGCACACATCCTGGACCTTAAGGCAAGGCGACCATGGAACGCAGCACGGATGTCGGCAGATGT
>SJYV01049603.1:0-12745 GCA_006410875.1 Neotragus pygmaeus
TGAATGCAGAGTTCCAAAGAATAGCAAGGAGAGATAAGAAAGCCTTCCTCAGTGATCAATGCAAAGAAATAGAGGAAAACAATAGAATGGGAAAGACTAGAGATCTCCTCAAGAAAATTAGAGATACCCAGGGAACATTTCATGCAAAGATGGGCAAAATAAAGGACAGAAATGGTCTGGACCTAACAGAAGCAGAAGATATTAAGAAGAGGTGGCAAGAATACACAGAAGAACTGTACAACAAAGATCTTCACGACCCAGATAATCATGATGGTGCTATCACTCATCTAGAGCCAGACATCCTGGAATGTGAAGTCAAGTGAGCCTTAGGATGCATCCAGATAAGCAAAGCTAGTGGAGGTGATGGAATCCCAGTGGAGCTGTTTCAAATCCTGAAAGACAATGCTGTGAAAGTGCTGCGCTCAACATGCCAGCAAATTTGGAAAACTCAGCAGTGGCCACAGGACTGGAAAAGCTCAGTTTTCATTCAAATCCCAGAGAAAGGCAATGCCAAAGAATGCTCCAACCGCTGCACAATTGCACTCATCTCACATGCTAGCAAAGTAATGCTCAAAATTCTCCAAGCCAGGCTTCAACAGTACATGAACTGAGAACTTCCAGATGTTCAAGCTGGATTTAGAAAAGGCAGAGGAACTAGAAATCAAATTACCAACATCCATTGGATCATCAAGAAAGCAAGAGAGTTCCAGGAAAACATCTACTTCTGCTTTATTGACTATGCCAAAGCCTTTGACTGTGTGAATCACAACAAACTGGAAAATTCTTAAAGAGATGGGAATACCAGACCACCTTATTTAACTTATATGCAGCGTACATCATTAAAATGCCATGCTGTATGAAGCACAAGCTGGAGTCAAGATTGCCGGGAGAAATATCAATAACGTCAGATACGCCGATGATACCACCCTTATGGGAGACAGTGAAGAAAAACTAAAGAGCCTCTTGATGAAAGTGAGAGAGGAGAGTGAAAATGTTGGCCTAAAACTCAACATTCAGAAAACTAACATCATGGCATCCAGTCATCACTTCAAGGCAAATAGATGGGGAAACAGTGGAAACAGTGGAAACAGTGACAGACTTCATTTTCCTGGACTCCCAAATCACTGCAGATGGTGACTGCAGCCACGAAATTAAAAGATGCTCCTTTGAAGAAAAGCTACGACCAACCTAGACAGCATATTAAAAAGCAGAGACATTATTTTGGCAGGAAAGGTCCCTATAGTCAAAGCTATGGTTATTCCAGTAGTCATGTATGGATGTGAGAGTTGGACTATAAAGAAAGCTGAGCACCAGAGAGTTGATGCTTTTGAACTGTGGTGTTGGAGAAGACTCTTGAGAGTCCCTTGGACTGCAAGGAGATCAAACAAGTCCATCCTGAAGGAGATCAGTCCTGAATATTCATTGGAAGGACTGATGCTGAAGCTGAAACTCCAATATTTTGGCCACCTGATGAGAAGAACTGACTCATTTGGAAAAGACCCTGATGCTGGGAAAGATTGAAGGCAGGAGGAGAAGGGGCTGACAGAGGATGAGATGGTTGGATGGCATCACCGACTCAGCGGACATGAATTTGAGCAAGCTCTGAGAATTGGTGATGGACAGGGAGGCCTGGCGTGCTGCAGTCCACGGGGTCGCAAAGAGTCGGACACAACTGAGCGGCTGAACTGAACTGAATGTGTATAGATGATGGATATGATAAAAGGCCTGTGGAAGCTTCCTGATGGGAGGGACTGGCTGTGGGGGAATCTGGGCCATGCTCAGTAAATCTTTAATCCAATTTTCTGTTGATGGGTGGGGCTGTGTTCCCTCCCAGAAGTTTGGCCTGAGGCCAGAGCATGGGTAGGGGGAAAGGCAGAAACGCCAACTTCCCACAAAATGCCTTAGGCCAGCACTGTTGTACTGCGCCCTGACCCCGCAGGGGACACTGTCGCCCCACGCCTCCGCCGGAGACTCCTGGACACTCCCGGGCAGGTGTGGCTCAGGCTCTGTGGGGTCACTGCTGCTCCCTCCTGGGTCCTGTTGCACAAGCTTTTGTCTGTGCCCACAGAGTCTGTCTCCCCAGTGCTGGGCAAGTTCTGTAACCAGATCCCACTGGCCTCCAAAGTCAAATTCCCTGGTGGGTCCCCAGGTTGGCACATCTGCTGTGGGCCCTAGAATGTTTGTAGCAGTGCGAGAACGTCTTTGGTATAGTTGTTCTGCAGTCTGTGGGTCATCTGCTCAGTGGCTTAGTGATGGAGATGGCAATCTCCTCCACGAGGGCATAGGCCACGCGCCGCGCCTCCCAGGTCTGCTGCAGCCAGCGCCCCCCTGCACGCGGCGGCCACTGCCGACCCCCCCGTCTCTGCAGGAGACGCTCAGACACTCACAGCAGGTCTGGCTCAGTCCCTGTGGGGTCCTGGGATCCTGTAAGCACAAGGTTTTGTTTAAGCCCTCCCAGCATTTCTGGTGGGTATGGGGTTTCATTCTAAATGCAATTTCGCCCATCCTATCAACTTGCTGTGGCTTCTCCTTTGCCCTTGGATGGGCGTAGATTTCAGGGGGATCAGCATTCTCCTGCTGATGGTGGCTCAGTGGTTAGTTGCGATTTTGGAGTTCTTGCAGGAGATGAGTCATGTCCTTCTACTCCGCCATTAAGATTCAGCTCTCACTGTGCCAGCAAATTTGGAAAACTCAGCAGTGACCACAGCACTGGAAAAGGTCAGTTTTCATTCCAATCCCAAAGAAAGGAAATGCCAAAGAATGCTCAAACTACTGCACAATTGCACTCATCTCACACGCTAGCAAAGTAATGCTCAAAATTCTCCAAGCCAGGCTTCAGCAATACGTGAACTGTGACTTCCAGATGTTCAACCTGGATTTAGATATGGCAGAGGAAACAGAGATCAAATTACCAACATCCACTGGATCACTGAGAAAGCAAGACAGTTCCAGAAAAACATCCACTTCTGCTTCATGGACTACGCTAAAGCCTTTGACTGTGTGGATCACAACAAATTGAAAAGGAAAACCAGACCACCTGACCCGCCTCCTGAGAAACCTGTGTGCAGGTCAGGAAGCAGCAGTTAGAACTGAACAACACGGAACAACAGGCTGGTTTCAAATTGGGAAAGGAGTCCATCAAGGCTTGATATTATCACTCTGCTTATTTAACTTATATGCAGAGTGCATCATGCAAAATGCCAGACTGGATGAAGCACAAGCTGGAACCAAGATTGCTGGGAGAAATATCAATAATCTCAGTTATGCAGATGATAACCACCCTTATGGCAGAAAGTGAAGAGGAACTAAAGGTCCTCTTGATGAAAGTGAAAGAGGAGAGTGAAAAAGTTGGCTTAAAGCTCAACATTCAGAAAACGAAGATCATGGCAACCAGTCCCATCACTTCATGGCAAATAGATGGTGAAACAATGGAAACAGTGACAGACTTTATTTTGGGGCTCCAAAATCACTGCAGATGGTGACTGGAGCCATGAAATTAAAAGACACTTGCTCCTTGGAAGAAAAGCTATGACCAACCTAGATAGCATATTAAAAAGCAAAGACATTATTTTGGCAGGAAAGGTCCCTATAGTCAGAGCTATAGTTTTTCTAGTAGTCATGTATGGATGGACTATAAAGAAAGCTGAGCACCAGAGAATTGATGCTTTTGAACTGTGGTGTTGGAGAAGACTCTTGAGAGTCCCTTGGACTGCAAGGAGATGCAACTAGTCAATCCTAAAAGAAACCAGTCCTTAATATTCATTGGAGGAACTGATGCTGAAGCTGAAGCTCTAATACTTTGGCCCCTGATGCAAAGGACTGAAAACACCCTGATGCTGGGAAAGACTGAAGGCGGGAGGAGAAGGGGCTGACAGAGGATGAGATGGTTGGATGGTATCACTGATTCAATGGACATGGGTTTGAGTATACTCCAGGAGTTGGAGATGGACAGGGAGGCCTGGTGTGCTGCAGTCCACAGGGTCTCAGAGTCGGACACGACCGAGGGACTGGACTGGACTGGAGTGGGCGCCGCAGCTGGACCTCGCTCCAGGCGCAGAAGTCTCTGGGGGGTGGCCGGGCTTCACCTGGGCTGCTCTGAGTGCAGCTGGGGCCCGAAGGGGCTGCAGCATCGTGCGTCCCCACCAGGACTGAGTGTGTCCACGGGGACGACCTGTTTCACGCCTCCTCTCAGTGGAGCCGGACCTGGCCCCTCCTCCCCTTCCCCCTCGCTCCTGTCCCCGTCAGAGCGGCCTCCAAGCTCGGAACTCACCTGGCCTGGCTTCCTGGTGACCCTGGAGAGGACTCATCCTCTGAAGGGCTTCCCACAGCGCCCCAGCCCCACCCTGGGCCATGCCCACCAGGGAGCTGGGTCATGGCTGGGCCGGGAACGATTCAAACGCTTAATTCTGTAAGTAAATTCCACAGCTCAGCACCAGAGTAGGTAATTTTATCTTAGTGCCTTTTTAAATTTCATCAAATAACTTTAAAGGGTGTGGAAAGCCAGAGGCGTGTGCACAGCAGGAGCCAAGCCGTGTCTGCCAAGTGCAGGGACGTGGTGCCCCGTTCAGAGGGATTTTCAGACTGAAGCACTCTTTATTGGTTTTCATCAGGCGGTTTAAGGTCCAAGAGAAAGTACACGAAGGCGCGGAAGTGGTGAGTTGGCTGGCCTGCCGCCTCGGCGGGCACATCAAAGGCCTGGTGCTCTGAGGAGCCGGGAGGAGACACGGGTTCCCCCTGGAGCTGCCCCCTGACCCCGCTCCCACCAAAGAGAGGTGAAGTCACGCGTGCTGTCATCTCTGGCGCCGTGTGACCCAGCAGACTGCAGCCTGCCTGGCTGCTCCGTCCCTGGGATCCTCCAGGGTAGAGTATCGCAGCCGTTGCCCTCTCCTTCCCCAGGGGATCTTCCAGACCCAGGGATCGAACCCACATCTTTTATCTCCTGCCTAGGCAGGGGGGTTCTTTACCAGCTGGGCCCCGAAAAAGCCCATCTGCTCCCCTAACTCTCTGCCTTTTCTCCTGGCGTCTCCCAGCGCCAGCCAGGTGTGGGGGGGACACTATCCTGGCTCTGCCCCGAGTTATCCAGATTTTTCAGGAAGCCAGCACCCCTGCGCCTGCAGGGCAGGACGATGACCTGCCCACCTCCTCCAGGGCTGCCAGGAGCCAGCGTGCGGGAGTGCCATGAATCGCGAAGCCCCGTGTAACCAGACATTTTTTCCTGTAACCCATCTTCCCTTCTGAGAATTAAAAAGCCTTCTCAGTAAACCCAAGACAGGACAAACTCCCACAAAACAGGGGCGTGAAACGCCCTCAGCTCCCACAGAGCCGCCAGGCCCCTGATCCAGGAAGCCAGGTGAGGGGATGCTAAAAATGTCGCTCTGAGTCCCCAGGCCTTGGGGAACCTGGGTGCCGGCCGGAAGTGGAGCTCCCGGGGCAGCCTCCTCCTGGGGGTCCCTACGCCAGGGCCAGCTCGTGTCCTCTGCTCCATCGCTTCCCAGCGCCCCTGGCTGTCCCTCCATGCAGAGAGGAGGTCCAGCCCCTCCGCCCTCTGCTGCTCCGGGAACCAGGTCCTGAACACATTCCCTAAAGCGCTCCCGAGCCGCACGCAGGGCAGTGCTCTGGGCATTGCGTGCCTCTGTTCACCCACGTGCAGCCCTTCGGTCGCACCGGCACCCCGTCCGAGGCGTCTCCAGGCCCCCGGGGACCAGTCTATCCTGTCTACGCCCCCTTGAGCCCCTGCAGTGAAAACCACGACACCACCGAGTGCGGGCAAGGACTGTCACACGTCGCTGGTCGAGATGCAAGACAGGAAAGGAGACGTAAGCTCACGGGGTGACCAGACCACTGGGCGTCCATCCTGAGCGATAAGTCATGTGATTATACACTCGACGTCCAGCGATGCACCCCTTCACAGCAGCTGTGCTGGCAACGGCTCCAGAGTGGGGAAAACCCCAACACCCACCGCAGGGCCAGGGTTTGGATCGGCTGCCCAGCCTGGCCCAGCACGCTGCTCCAAGATCTCACGACTGACACACCGGAGGTGCTGGAACAGTTCGGTATCCCAGGGCGGGGCTGGTCACGCGAGTCCACACAGGGGACAGAATGACGTCCAGCCACACGCTGTACCAGGCAGGGTCCTGGCCCCAGCCTGTGTCACGTGGACACTGACCCAGGGCAGAGCTGGCTGCTTCCTGCTGCGCTGTCTCAAGGCAGGAGCTGCCCCTTCCTAGGCCTGTGACCCGAGGCAGGGGGATGACCCTGGACGGGGCAGGCCCTGAGTGAGTTAGAGGGTCCTCGTCAGGGTCCGGGAGGGAAACGGGGCCTCAGAGGCAGAGGCTGGACTCAGGGAGCTTGAGGGCGAGGGCAGGGGCCGAGGGCCGTCCCGCCCTCTCTCTTCGCTGAGACCCATTTGGGTCCTGGCTTCAGCCTTGGCCGTCCCACACCGTGGCCACAGATCTGAGGGTGCCTGGGGCGGGGGGTAGCTGTACCATCCAGGGGCACAGGCTGGTGCCGCGCACGCCACTGTGGCCCGCCGCAGGCTGCCCTCCAGAGCTGGCCGCCCGTGCCCTCGGGGCTGCGGTGCCTCCAGGGCCAGCGGCAGTGATCACAGGACGGAACCTGCTGCTCGTGAAAGACAGCCTGCCCATCGTCTAAACCCCCGGCCAGGCCGCCGGCCACACGCCCCGGGGGTCGGAGTCTCTGGGGTCCCCTTTCCTCCCTCTGCCCAGCTCCACCCTCTGTACCATTTGTGGCAACTCCTCACAGACTAGGGGTGATGGTCCACGGCCGGCCCTGCAGACACCCCACCAGCTCCCCACGGGGTCCCCGATGTCCAGCCATGCACACGCTTTCGTAAGCTTCACAGTTGGGTTTATGTGTAATTGGGAGTTCGGGGCGGGGGGGTCTCCGCTCACCCCTTCAGTGACAAATGACATATCACGATTTGTCTCCCAGCATAGAATCCACAGAGGAAACAGAGATCAAACTGCCAGCGTCCATTAGATCGCGAAGAAAGCAAGGGAGTTCCAGAAAGACATCTGCTTCACTGACTGCATTAAAACAAACTGGAAAATTCTTAAGGAGATGGGAATACCAGACCACCTTACCTGCCTCCTGAGAAACCGGTATGCAGGTCAAGAAGCAACAGAACCAGACATGGAAGAACAGACTGGTTCAAAATTGGGAAAGGAGTATGACAAGGCTGTATATTGTCATTCTGTTTATTTAACTTCTATGCAGAGTACATCATGTGAAATGCCGGACTGGATGAATCACAACCTGGAATCAAGATTGCTGGGAGAAATATCAACCACCTCAGATTGCAGATGACACCACTCTAATGGCAGAGGGTGAAGAGGGAGGAAAAAGCCTCTTGATGAAGGTGAAAGACAAGAGTGAAAAGGCTGATTTGAAACTCAGTAATAACGAAATTAAGATCATGACATCTGGTCCCATCACTTCACGGCAAATAGAAGGGAAAAGTGGAAGCAGTGACAGATTCTATTTTCTTGGGCTCCACACTCACTGTGCACGGTGCCTGCAGCCATGAAGTTAAAAGACGCTTCCTCCTTGGAAGGAAAGCTGTGACCAACTTAGACAGCACATTAAAAAGCAGAGACGTCACTTTGCCAACAAACCATAATTTTTTCCAGTTGTCATGTATGGATGTGAGAGTTGGACCATAAAAAAGGCTGACTGCTGAAGAACTGATGCTTTTGAACTGTGGTGTTGGAGAAGACTCTGCAGAGTGCCCTGCCTGCTAGGAGACCAACCCAGTCCATCCTTACGGAAATCACCCGTGAATACTCACTGAAAAGACTGATGCTGAAGCTCCCATACTGGCCCCCTGCTGCCAAGAGCTAGCTCGCTGGAAAAGCCCTGAGGGTAGGAGGAAAACAGGGCGGCAGAGAAAGGGACGGCTGGATGGCTTCTCCAAGTCAATGGAGATGAGTTTGAGCAAGGTCCGGGAGGCGGTGAAGAACAAGGAAGCCTGGCGGGCTGCAGCCCATGGAGTCGCAAACAGTCGGACACAACTTGGCGACTGACGACGAAATTCCTCGCTGAGAAACACCCAGGTGCGACGTGTGTTCTGGAAGTTCTGGAGTCGGATTTGTTGTATTTTGTCGTAAGCCAACAGTATGAAACTTTTTCTGAGAACATCTTTGTGTTTTACGACGCAGACACTAACACCACTGTCAGCTTTCCGGAGACAGAGCAGCCGTCCATGTGGCAGTGGAGACCGTGTTCAGGAGACGAACGGTTTCCATTCACGCGAGAAAAGTCTCCCTGCCCCGCTTCCCTTGTGGCTCAGCTAGCATGGTACTAACCACACAGCTTGCTTCTTCTCCTCTTTTCAGAACTGTTTTCCATGTTGGTTTCTAGTCGCTGGAGAACACACTTCCCAAGGCCACGCCCAGTCCCCCACTGGCGGAAGCAAGCCAGCTTGAGGCCTCACAGTGCCCACACGGTGAACTTCCAGGAGAGCCACCCACGGTCCCAAGGGTCACCGGTAGGGAAGACCCGAGCAAGCGGGATGGACCCGAAACACTGCCGGTGACGGAGCGAGAGCGGAGGCCTCTTTGAATGCTATGGCCACGAAGAAAAGTGACTTTTGACCAAGTTTTGTAACGTTATGAAATATTAACCATTTGTTCAGCCATTCGGTGTTTGGGGAACTCAGGTGTATCATTTGTGCAAGCCTCCCAAGACCCAGAAGCTTCCCCTTTCTACTTGAACATCCTGCAGGCGTCTGGGTGTGGGTGAGATGTCATTAGGGTCCCTGCTTTGAACCGTGCCCTTGGGCCTGGGAGCGTCTCTGTGGCTGGGCGGGAAGGTGAGGCCCTGCTCCTCCTGGNGAGGGGATGCTAAAAATGTCGCTCTGAGTCCCCAGGCCTTGGGGAACCTGGGTGCCGGCCGGAAGTGGAGCTCCCGGGGCAGCCTCCTCCTGGGGGTCCCTACGCCAGGGCCAGCTCGTGTCCTCTGCTCCATCGCTTCCCAGCGCCCCTGGCTGTCCCTCCATGCAGAGAGGAGGTCCAGCCCCTCCGCCCTCTGCTGCTCCGGGAACCAGGTCCTGAACACATTCCCTAAAGCGCTCCCGAGCCGCACGCAGGGCAGTGCTCTGGGCATTGCGTGCCTCTGTTCACCCACGTGCAGCCCTTCGGTCGCACCGGCACCCCGTCCGAGGCGTCTCCAGGCCCCCGGGGACCAGTCTATCCTGTCTACGCCCCCTTGAGCCCCTGCAGTGAAAACCACGACACCACCGAGTGCGGGCAAGGACTGTCACACGTCGCTGGTCGAGATGCAAGACAGGAAAGGAGACGTAAGCTCACGGGGTGACCAGACCACTGGGCGTCCATCCTGAGCGATAAGTCATGTGATTATACACTCGACGTCCAGCGATGCACCCCTTCACAGCAGCTGTGCTGGCAACGGCTCCAGAGTGGGGAAAACCCCAACACCCACCGCAGGGCCAGGGTTTGGATCGGCTGCCCAGCCTGGCCCAGCACGCTGCTCCAAGATCTCACGACTGACACACCGGAGGTGCTGGAACAGTTCGGTATCCCAGGGCGGGGCTGGTCACGCGAGTCCACACAGGGGACAGAATGACGTCCAGCCACACGCTGTACCAGGCAGGGTCCTGGCCCCAGCCTGTGTCACGTGGACACTGACCCAGGGCAGAGCTGGCTGCTTCCTGCTGCGCTGTCTCAAGGCAGGAGCTGCCCCTTCCTAGGCCTGTGACCCGAGGCAGGGGGATGACCCTGGACGGGGCAGGCCCTGAGTGAGTTAGAGGGTCCTCGTCAGGGTCCGGGAGGGAAACGGGGCCTCAGAGGCAGAGGCTGGACTCAGGGAGCTTGAGGGCGAGGGCAGGGGCCGAGGGCCGTCCCGCCCTCTCTCTTCGCTGAGACCCATTTGGGTCCTGGCTTCAGCCTTGGCCGTCCCACACCGTGGCCACAGATCTGAGGGTGCCTGGGGCGGGGGGTAGCTGTACCATCCAGGGGCACAGGCTGGTGCCGCGCACGCCACTGTGGCCCGCCGCAGGCTGCCCTCCAGAGCTGGCCGCCCGTGCCCTCGGGGCTGCGGTGCCTCCAGGGCCAGCGGCAGTGATCACAGGACGGAACCTGCTGCTCGTGAAAGACAGCCTGCCCATCGTCTAAACCCCCGGCCAGGCCGCCGGCCACACGCCCCGGGGGTCGGAGTCTCTGGGGTCCCCTTTCCTCCCTCTGCCCAGCTCCACCCTCTGTACCATTTGTGGCAACTCCTCACAGACTAGGGGTGATGGTCCACGGCCGGCCCTGCAGACACCCCACCAGCTCCCCACGGGGTCCCCGATGTCCAGCCATGCACACGCTTTCGTAAGCTTCACAGTTGGGTTTATGTGTAATTGGGAGTTCGGGGCGGGGGGGTCTCCGCTCACCCCTTCAGTGACAAATGACATATCACGATTTGTCTCCCAGCATAGAATCCACAGAGGAAACAGAGATCAAACTGCCAGCGTCCATTAGATCGCGAAGAAAGCAAGGGAGTTCCAGAAAGACATCTGCTTCACTGACTGCATTAAAACAAACTGGAAAATTCTTAAGGAGATGGGAATACCAGACCACCTTACCTGCCTCCTGAGAAACCGGTATGCAGGTCAAGAAGCAACAGAACCAGACATGGAAGAACAGACTGGTTCAAAATTGGGAAAGGAGTATGACAAGGCTGTATATTGTCATTCTGTTTATTTAACTTCTATGCAGAGTACATCATGTGAAATGCCGGACTGGATGAATCACAACCTGGAATCAAGATTGCTGGGAGAAATATCAACCACCTCAGATTGCAGATGACACCACTCTAATGGCAGAGGGTGAAGAGGGAGGAAAAAGCCTCTTGATGAAGGTGAAAGACAAGAGTGAAAAGGCTGATTTGAAACTCAGTAATAACGAAATTAAGATCATGACATCTGGTCCCATCACTTCACGGCAAATAGAAGGGAAAAGTGGAAGCAGTGACAGATTCTATTTTCTTGGGCTCCACACTCACTGTGCACGGTGCCTGCAGCCATGAAGTTAAAAGACGCTTCCTCCTTGGAAGGAAAGCTGTGACCAACTTAGACAGCACATTAAAAAGCAGAGACATCACTTTGCCAACAAACCATAATTTTTTCCAGTTGTCATGTATGGATGTGAGAGTTGGACCATAAAAAAGGCTGACTGCTGAAGAACTGATGCTTTTGAACTGTGGTGTTGGAGAAGACTCTGCAGAGTGCCCTGCCTGCTAGGAGACCAACCCAGTCCATCCTTACGGAAATCACCCGTGAATACTCACTGAAAAGACTGATGCTGAAGCTCCCATACTGGCCCCCTGCTGCCAAGAGCTAGCTCGCTGGAAAAGCCCTGAGGGTAGGAGGAAAACAGGGCGGCAGAGAAAGGGACGGCTGGATGGCTTCTCCAAGTCAATGGAGATGAGTTTGAGCAAGGTCCGGGAGGCGGTGAAGAACAAGGAAGCCTGGCGGGCTGCAGCCCATGGAGTCGCAAACAGTCGGACACAACTTGGCGACTGACGACGAAATTCCTCGCTGAGAAACACCCAGGTGCGACGTGTGTTCTGGAAGTTCTGGAGTCGGATTTGTTGTATTTTGTCGTAAGCCAACAGTATGAAACTTTTTCTGAGAACATCTTTGTGTTTTACGACGCAGACACTAACACCACTGTCAGCTTTCCGGAGACAGAGCAGCCGTCCATGTGGCAGTGGAGACCGTGTTCAGGAGACGAACGGTTTCCATTCACGCGAGAAAAGTCTCCCTGCCCCGCTTCCCTTGTGGCTCAGCTAGCATGGTACTAACCACACAGCTTGCTTCTTCTCCTCTTTTCAGAACTGTTTTCCATGTTGGTTTCTAGTCGCTGGAGAACACACTTCCCAAGGCCACGCCCAGTCCCCCACTGGCGGAAGCAAGCCAGCTTGAGGCCTCACAGTGCCCACACGGTGAACTTCCAGGAGAGCCACCCACGGTCCCAAGGGTCACCGGTAGGGAAGACCCGAGCAAGCGGGATGGACCCGAAACACTGCCGGTGACGGAGCGAGAGCGGAGGCCTCTTTGAATGCTATGGCCACGAAGAAAAGTGACTTTTGACCAAGTTTTGTAACGTTATGAAATATTAACCATTTGTTCAGCCATTCGGTGTTTGGGGAACTCAGGTGTATCATTTGTGCAAGCCTCCCAAGACCCAGAAGCTTCCCCTTTCTACTTGAACATCCTGCAGGCGTCTGGGTGTGGGTGAGATGTCATTAGGGTCCCTGCTTTGAACCGTGCCCTTGGGCCTGGGAGCGTCTCTGTGGCTGGGCGGGAAGGTGAGGCCCTGCTCCTCCTGGGCCTCTGGGCCTCTGGGGAGGCCCGGGACCGCAAGTGCTTGTAGAGGGCAGTGCGGCTCTGGGTGTGAAGCACGCCATGAATGGGTGCTAGGAGCCGGCAGGTGGTCACCCGGGAACCCGTGGCTCCCTTTCTCCCCTTCCTTGGCCCTGCCCATGGGATGGGTGATTAACAGAGAACTGGTCTGAGGATTTCTGTTTATGGTGAGGACCATGGAAGATCCCGCAAAAAAAGTATTGCCTGGAGCCAAGGAAACCAAGCCCACAGGGCAAGTGCTGCTGCTGCCGGCTGCCCGCCGCCCGCTGACCACCGCCCGCCGCCCGCTGACCACCGCCCGCCGCCCGCTGACCACCGCCCGCCGCCCGCTGACCACCGCCCGCTGCCCGCTGCCCACCG
>SJYV01049607.1:5695-49480 GCA_006410875.1 Neotragus pygmaeus
AATTTCCTCTTTGATTTCTTCAGTGATCCATTGGTTTTTTTATTAGCATATTGTTTAGCCTCCATGTGTTTGTGTTTTTTACAGTCTCTTATAGTTTATTTCTAATCTCAGAGTGTTGTGGTCAGAAAAGATGCTTGATATGATTTCAGCTTTCTTAAGTTTATCAAGGCTTAATTTATGACCCAAGATGTGATCTGGCCTGGAGAATGTTCTGTGTGCACTTGATAAGAAAGTGTATTCTGCTGCTGATTCTATCACAGTTGCGCCCCTCCTACCATCTGGTCATGGCTTCCCCTTTGTCCATGGATGTAGAGTGTCTTTTTTGGTAGGTTCCAGTGTTTCTTTGTCAATGGTTGTTCAGCAGTTAATCATGATTCCAGAGTTCTCATAAGAACAAGTGAGCACACATCCTTCTACTCTGCCATCTTGCTATGCAGATCTCTTAGGGACTTTTGTTTATTGAAATATCCCAACTGCCTAGGACAGAGTCTGCCAGAGTGGCACACAGAATAGCTTGTTGACTAAATGAACAAATGTATCTCCATTTGCTAAATATATGGCATTGATAAATTTTGGAAGAAGATAAATTTGCAAAATTGATTTGAGATGATACAGAAAATGTACAGGTTTTCTATTGACAGAGATACAATTCTCAGGTGAATTCTACCTGTACTTTAAGAAACAAACAATTTAAATTTAATTTGTTTTAGAGTGGAGTGCATGAAAGAAAATCTTGCTCTCTTTTTGACAATGAAAAGAGCACAATTTGATAATTGTGCTAATTGAAAAGAAAGCTGAGCACCGAAGAATTGATGCTTTTGAACTGTGGTGTTGGAGAAGACTCTTGAGAGTCTCTTAGACTGCAAGGAGATCCAAACAGTCCATCCTAAAGGAGATCAGTCCTGGGTGTTCATTGGAAGCACTGATGTTGAAGCTGAAACTCNCACAGCATCATCTTTCAGGATTTGAAATAGCTCCACTGGAATTCCATCACCTCCACTAGCTTTGTTCGTTACTAGTCTGCCATGGTCAGAAACTGAAGTACCCAATGAGAGCTGAAAAATTTAAGGGAGTTTCAGGTAAATTTATAATCTGGGAAATACAATGTAGCTCAACCTTTGAATTCCCACAACTGCGGTCATGAATTGTGCAACGCGTCACAGTGCTGAAGCCTGCAGTCTTGGGTTTGGTGCCTATGTGCCTCTCGTGTTTTCTTCCACTAACTTCTGTATCATTATCTGTGGAAGATAGTGCTTGGGGGAGGCCCTCCACGGAGAACAGTTAGTCATGGGCAAACAAAACACTTTTAGCAGGCTGGGCAGAGTGTCCTTGCTGTTCCCGTCCATGTGTTTTTATGGATCAGTGGACATGGTATTGGCCTCCTCTCCTTTTCTGGTCAGGTTATGTAACTATTGATTTATCTTACTCCATATTCCATTAGAGACCTCTGATTAGGACAGAGATTGATTTGGATTAACAAACATCTCTGGGGTTGCAAAGGTCCCCAAGAAGGTACAAAGCATTGGTCATCAATATTTGAGCTCAGTTAAGCATTGACTAAGGCCATTTTTATTGATGCTGTCAGCTTGAGAGGTTGGAAAACTTGATAGAGAGATGGTGTGTTTGTTTGCTATGGCTGCTTGAACAAAGTGCCACAAACCAGAGATGTTTAATAGAAATTTATTGTCTCACAGTTCTAGAGGCCAGAACTTCACCTTCAAGATCAAGGTGTAGGCAGTGCTGGTTCCTTCTGAGGGCTCTGAGGGAGAATCTGACCCAAGCCTCTCAGCTAGCTTCTGGTGGTTTGCTGGACGTCTTTGTAAAAACATCACCCTGATCTCTGCCTCTCTCTGTAGATGGTGCTCTCCCTGTGTGTTTTCTGTTTTCAAATTTCCCCTTTTTACAGGACACCAGTCATATCGGATTAGGGCCTTCCCTACTCCAGTATGACCTCATCTTACCTAATCACATATGTAATGATCCCATTTCCAAATAAGGTCACATTCGAAGGTACTGAGGCCTAGGACTTCATATAAATTCTGGGGCGATGCAATTTATTCCAAAATAGATGGGAAGGAGTCAAGTGAATGAGGAAGTGACATGCAGAAACTCATGTAGACCATCACTGTTTCCTGATCTGTTTTCTGTCTCCGACTCTTTTTTCCTCTATTTCTATTTAGACTAAGAGAGGATTCCCTCTTTCAATCTAGAAACATTGGGTTGTCCAAAAAGTTCATTTGAATTTTTGCATTAGATGTTATGGAAAAATATTAACGAAAATTTTGGGCAACCCAATACATTTTCCCAGACAAATAGTGGGGCTGCTTTCCAGTGCCTATCTTTAAAAATTGGTGTGATAGGTGTGGTTCTTCTTCCACACCAGTCCCCTAAAGTATTTTGAAGAATTCTGACGATAGGAATCAGGAATTGAGTTTCTGTTCTTTAGTATTCCTTTTTCTTCCCTATGTTCCCAGTGCTAAATGTATAGTAGAAATTCAGTCAAAGGTCTTTAATTTAAATGAATTCAAATGATTCTCCCCACCCACCTCAAGCAACAAAATAGAGAGATTCATGTGCTAGAATAAAGCTTCTTTTTTATTATTTCTTATGAACAAGCTATTTCAGAATAGCATTGTAAATTTTAGAATTAGTAGAAACAATAAGCAAAGATCAATTTTTTAAAGTGATAATTCCTCAGAAATGTATGTCTTCAGGTCATAGAAGATTAGCTATAAGCAATTGGTCTTGGACAAACATAAGTTTGTCTTGAAGTTTTAAAGAGCTCTTTTGCCCTGTGAGAATGACTTAATATGAATAAAATAGATTGCTCTGGGTGGATTGAAAACAGGTACTATTGAAAACAGGTAGTACTAAACAGGTACTACTATGGAATTCTAATAATCTTTTTATTCACTTAAAATTTTACATACAATAAAATTATCAATATTCTTTTGAACTTGCTACTTTCTCAAAATTCAGTTATCCCAATAACTTTCAAAGTCTTAAGTCTAATGAATTTACAAAGCCTCTTCTTTCAATATGTTTCCTAACACTTTCTTTTTTATGACTTATTTTGAAATAATAGTCTGTGGGCTACTTTATAAAACAGAGTTTTATTTCTATTGGTTGTCTCAAGTCACTTTGCACAATGGCAGTTGTATAATGAATGGGGACAAGAGTGATAGGCAGTGGTATCATGGAACACTAGCTTGTTGAAGCTCAGGTCCTTTAAAGCATGCAAGAGAGAACCACCAAATATCCATCTCTCAAGCTGGATAAAAGCTACACAAACACACTGGATGGAGACAGACAACCAAATCAGTATGGCTTTGTTAACTGCTCTGGTGTTAAATTTGCTCTTTTAAGATTTTACTATGCTTAGCCCTCTCTCTCTACTCAAGATAAGGTGAATCACTTCCTTGTTAATAGTGCATGTGTGGATCTTAACTTGAGTGTGTCTATATTACAGTCAGTGGTTCAAATCATCAAGCCCGCTGCCAGCACACTGGCATGGTCTAGCTCTCTATCCTCTTCTTGCCCTGTTAACAGCTGAAGAACTCAGACTATCCATGACAGCAGTATGGAAATTCATGAGTTATTATCCTCATATATTACTTCTGAAGTCTTTTCTAAAGCCTAATGTTTTTCTGTCTAAAACCCAGAAGACACTGATTTAATAAAACATTAGCTGATAATTTCCAACCATTATTTCAATAGATTTAAACCTCCCCCCACCCCGCCCCAGCCCCACATAGTTAAATCAAAGTCGCTAACACTACACACAAGTTAAATATCTCTATCACCACTTGATCTGAAGATAGTAAGCCGTTTCCATGGCTGGAGCAACCACCAACCCAAAGTCCATGTAGAAGGGAAAATATCTGCTGTGGAGTTCTTCGAAATCAGTATTCATCATGGAATGGGTATTCGGGATGGTCACGCCACCTGCCAAAACAATTCCCCCAAAGGGAAAAAGTTCACTTCTAATGTGCACATCTTTGTGTATTACTAGCATCCTTTGATAATTTCACCAACCACTCCCTCTTTTCTCTTACTCATTCCATTTTTATTTTGTGCCCAGCTTCCGCCCAAGGTTCCTCTCAAGCTAGCGCCTTTTACTGAAGCCCCAGATAGCACTCTGGTGTAGGTGTGTGTGTGTAATAGGGGGTGGGTAGAGGAAGGCTGTGTGTGTATGTGTGCTCACTCATGTTCAGATCTTTGCATCTCTTTGGACTGTAGCCTGCCAGGCTCCTCTGTCCATGGGATTCTTCAGGCAAGAATAATGGTGAAACAGTCTATAAAAGGACTACAGTGTGTGTACCTGTCCTGAAACACACCTAAGATTTAGTTCTCTGTAAGTATTATGTGCTTTAAATTGTCAATAAAATATTAAGCAAAACCAAAAAGTCTCTCAAAGTTCACCCAGATGAAAAATAGAAGAACTGTGACCCAGCATTTCTAAATGATATATATTTTAAATCAATCTTTGTTTCTCCTTGCTGATTTTTCTAGTTATTTCCTGGTGCAATGAGTTATTTTCACAGTATTGCTAGAACTAGGTATTAAAAATGTCAAATGTCAAACCAATTAATGTCACCAACCAACCGTAATAATAGCAGCACATTGGTGGATTTTCTGTCTTTTACTATCTCTTTTTAATTTAGATACTTATTCAATAGAAATAGTTTATCTCCGAGACCTGTTAATTGACCTATAAATGTTTGTTAGTTACATGTTTGTGTTTACTTTTTTGTTCTGGAGGTGCTTTTTGATGTCGATTAATTTATTCTCCTGGAAAATTCACATTAAAAAGCTGTTTTATTAATTCAGAAATTGATTTAGAAATTCAGTATCAGCATAGTCAGCAGTTTCTGACTCATGAAAAATAGTGAGACCAATAAGATAAGTGCCCAAACTATATGAACCATCTTACTTAGCATTTAAAAAATGCTCACTTAAAGAGAAGATTGTAAAAAGAAGATTAGTATCCATATGATTTCAAGAACTGGAAATATTAATGAATAATAATTAGGAAAAAAGTATGTGTGTATACAAATATATCATGTATATATGCATAAACTATTTTCTTTTTTAATTTTTAAGGCTCTGTAATATTCAGAGATTAAAGGGTTATTTCTGTTGATAGGTGAACTTGGCAACATTTTGAAGGAATTTTTCTGTGGGAAGTCAGGCAATTTCCCTGGTGGCTCAGACGGTAAAATGTCTGCCCGCAATGCGGAAGATCTGGGTTCCATCCCTGGGTCGGGAAGATCCCCTGGAGAAGGAAACAGTACCCACTCCAGTACTCTTGCCTCAAAAATTCCATAGATGGAGGAGCCTGGTGGGCTACAGTCCATGGGGTCGTAAAGTGTCGGACAGGACTGAGCAAGCAACTTCACTTTCACTTTCTTTCAAGTCAGGCAATAGGTAAACCAGATACTCCAACTCTTATAGGCAAACGTTTGTCTAAAACTCAAGTTTCTTGTCTCCCAACTTGGTGCTCTTTCTGCTACACTCTCATGCCTCTTTCCCAAGAATTGTTCTTGCTGACAACTTTGCTTTAATTTGTGCCCACTTTGATTTTTTAAGGAAGAAATAAATACATTGTTTGAATATGCCACCATTGTATTAACATATGAACACAGTGACTTATTTCTCCTCACTGTCTTTAACCTGTTATGCCTTAACCTAACCAATGGAAATGTCCTAAATGCCAGAATTCTTCTTTTAAATAAAAATGTAGGTTTGTATGAAGTTCCTAATCCAGTACACGCTGCCCACCGGCCTCTACCCTTGTTCCTTCTGTGGACATGGTCCTGATTTCTAAGAGCCTGTTGGGTGACTCTTGACAACCCAGCACCACTGGGCAGGAACTGATTCGTGATCCCCTAGAACTCACATGAGCAATTCCACATAGCGGATGTTTTTATTTAAGGCTTCAATGTCCTTCATTTCTTCTTCAGTGAGAGAAAAGTCAAAGATCTGAAATAACAGAAACGAAAAAACAGACATTTGGAATGGGAGATGAGTCGAGCTTGGGATCAGGGAGAAGGGCCAGGGGTGAGAGCCCTTCAAAGATTGATGGACATCTCTGAAAATGTCCTAGAGGAACTAGGCAGGTGCTGGGAGGCCACCCCACCTATGGGGAGCCGGAATTCTTTCTGCCCTTGGTCTTTAAGACAATCTTGCTGGGGACATCTTGCAACAAATTTCAAGTGTTCTGAAACAATATGCATTCAGAATTTCCTGAAATTCTAGAAGTAAGGAATTCTTACTACTTTGGTATAAGATGCTGAGCTTTTGATTCTGGACAGTGACCTTCATGCACTTTTTTTTTTTTTTTTAACAAAAATATTCCTTGGTCTCTAAAGTTGCTTATGTATTTTTTTAAACTTTTAATTTGCTTTATTTCATCCTGTTAATTTGCATCATTTTTAGTGTCTCTTCATCTACCTTTTAATTCTAATTACATTTTCATTGTTTTATTTTCTTTTTAGCTTATACACTTTATACCTTGGTTTTATGATGGTCCTTTATGAACATTTAAATAGTTTGTTAGCTTATTTTTATTTTTAGCACTTGGTTTATCTGTTTACAATCTATCTTCTATTACTCTTGTATCTTTCTAAAAAGTATTTATTTTAGTAATTTACATTAATAAATTTTAATTATATAATACATAATTATATGTAAAGCAATGGAAGACTTCTTTGTAAATGAAAGACTATAGAAGTACATCGACATTTATGGAGTGGGAAAAAAAAGTGCATTGATATCCACCACATCAGTCCTAGTCTCCTTCCTACAGATTCCTTCCAAACATTCAGCACACCAAGAGCAAAATGCAAGAATTGTATCATATTTTTATCATTCTGCAGCTTTATCTCATTTGCATAATGTGTCTTGGTGATCTCTTCTGTCAAAATATATAGACTGACTGTCTAGCCACTGCATCCATCATATAGATGTGTATGATTTACCTCGTCACTTCCCCAAGGATCATTTCCAAGTGGTCTTTTCAGAGCATTCTTTCCTTTGATTATTTATTATCCAAGTATTAGAGCTTATGAGATTGTATGAGGAATTTTATTATAACATAAAACAGTCATGAAGAAATCACTTAAAAAATAAATCCTTACAAGCTTCCTTTCTCCTTAACACCTTCCCCCACTGAGAGTGGCTATCTGTCACATGACATCATCTCCTTTAGCACAGAAAAAGGGATGGCCCTCAGGGGACCAATCAAGGTTCTTGTTCATTGGATACTTTATTATGAGGGTAGCAATGACCCATAAAGGGACAAGCAGGGATTGTAAGAGATAGAAGTCTTTCTTTGTGATTGTTCTTACTAAACATGAGTAATAGATTAACCTGGACTGTGTGTGCCATCATATGGAGAAAGTGGGTGGGGGGAACTCAGTCCTTTTATAAATCATTTGAATAGCTGTGTCCAGTCATGTCTGATCTATCCATGAATTTTCCAGTTATGAGAGTCAGTAAATTGTATCTTTTTTTCTTTGGTAAGTTTGAATTGCATTCCTTCATGTAGTAGCAAAAAAGCCTTGAAAATAATTATCTGATATGGATGTCTTCCCACATCGGTGTTTATATTTTCACTTTACTGTTTAAAAATGGATATAAAGGCACACATACTATGTAAATTCATTTATATGACATTCTAGGAAGTGCAAACTAATCTTTAGGGATAGAAAACAAATCAGTACTTGGCTTGGGCTTAGGGACCAGAAGGAATAGATTCTAAAAGGGGCTAAAGAGACTGTTGGAGATACTAGAGATGTTTATTCTGCTGATTGTGGTGGTTTCATGGATGTGTACATATGTCAAAACTTTTCCAATTTTACACTTTATGTTCAGCTCATTGCATTTCAATTTAACCTCAACAGAGTTCTTTAAAAAAGAAAAATACATAAAAATGGCTATATAATCTTTCATTGCACAAATAAATCATATTTTGTTTTCTAAGATCCTACTGAAAGTTGTTCCCAGTTTTTTTTTTTTTTTAGCTGATAAAGTATGCTGTAATGAACATCTGTATACATGCACATAAACATGCAAATGTATCTATAGGGAAAGATTGTTGGGTCAGTGGATATATATATATTTGAATTTTGATGGAGTTAGGAAAAGGCTTTTCTCCAATCTTACATCAATTAGTATTTCTGACAGCATTATATGAAAATGCCTGTTTTCCCACATATTTTCAGCATTCTGATTTTCCCCCTATCTGAGGGGGTAAATACTGTCTCATTTTTATCTTTATGAGTAAGACAAAAAACAACTTACTTTTGAGATTTTAATTATCAACTGATGGGTAATAATTAACTTTACATGGTACTTTTCTATAGCTGCATTTATTAATGCCTAGCAGTTATTCTTTGGAAGTAGCATGCTAAACTAATTACTCCATTGTTTAGTGACATGTTTTCTAATTTATAATTTATAATGATGGTTACAGATTACTTATAGAGGAAATAAAGGAGGTTGGCATTCATGGCAAAAGTGAACATCAACATTCTAGGAATCAGCGAACTAAGATGGACTGGAATGGGTGAATTTAACTCAAATGACCATTATATCTACTACTGTGAGCAAGAATCTCGTAGAAGAAATGGAATAGCCATCACAGTCAAAAAAAGAGTCCAAAACACAGTACTTGGATGCAGCCTCAAAAACGACAGAATGATCTCTGTTCATTTCCAAGGCAAACCATCCAATATCACGGTAATCCAAGTCTATGCCCTGACTAGTAACACTGAAGAAGCTGAAGTTGAACAGTTCTATGAAGACCTACAAGACCTTTAAGAACTAACACCCAAAAAAAGATGTCCTTTTCATTATAGGAGACTGGAATGCAAAAGTAGGAAGTCAAGAAACACCTGGAATAACAGGCAAATTTGGCCTTGGAGTACAGGATGAAGCAGGACAAACGCTAATAGAGTTCTGCCAAGAGAACGCACTGGTCATAGCAAACACCCTCTTCCAGCAACACAAGAGAAGACTCTACACATGGACATCACCAGATGGTCAAAACAGAAATCAGACTGATTATATTCTTTGAGGCCAAAGATGGAGAAACTCTATACAGTCAGCAAAAACAAGACCAGGAGCTGACTGTGGCTCTGATCATGAACTCCTTATTGCCAAATTCAGACTTAAGTTGAAGAAAATGCAGAAAACAACTATATCATTCAGGTATGACCTAAATTCAAATCCCTTATGACCATTCAGTGGAAATGAGAAATAGATTTAAGGGACTGGATCTGACAGACAGAGTGCCTGATGAACTATGGTTGGAGGTTCATGACATTGTACAGGAGATAGGAATCAAGACCATCCCCATGGAAAAGAAATGCAAAAAAGCAAAATGGCTGTCTGAGGAGGCCTTACAAATAGCTGTGAAAAGAAGAGAAGTGAAAAGCAAAGGAGAAAGGAAAGATATAAGCATCTGAATGCAGAGTTCCAAAGAATAGCAAGGAGAGATAAGAAAGCCTTCCTCAGCAATCAATGCAAAGAAATAGAGGAAAACAGTAGAATGGGAAAGACTAGAGATCTCTTCAAGAAAATTAGAGATACCAAGGGAACATTTCATGCAAAGATGGGCTCGATCAAGGACAGAAATGGTCTGGACCGAACAGAAGCAGAAAGTATTAAGAAGAGGTGGCAAGAATACACAGAAGAACTGTACAAAAAAGATCTTCATGACTCAGATAATCACGATGGTGTGATCACTCACCTAGAGCCAGACATCTTGGAATGTGAAGTCAAGTGGGCCCTAGGAAGCATCACTATGAACAAAGCTATTGGAGGTGATGGAATTCCAGTTGAGCTATTTCAAATCCTGAAAGATGATGCTGTGAAAGTGCTGCACTAAATATGCCAGCAAATTCGGAAAGCTCAGCAGTGGCCACAGGACTGGAAAAGATCAGTTTTCATTCCAATCCCAAAGAAAGGCAATGCCAAAGAATGCTCAAACTACTACACAATTGCACTCATCACACATGCTAGTAAAGTAACACTCAAAATTCTCCATGCCAGGCTTCAGCAGGTCATGAACCATGAAATTCCTGAGGTTCAAGCTGGCTTTAGAAAAGGCAGAGGAACCAGATATCAAATTGCCAACATCCGCTGGATCATGGAAAGAGCAAGAGAGTTCCAGAAACACATCTATTTCTGCTTTATTGACTATGCCAAAGCCTTTGACTGTGTGGATCACAGTAAACTGTAGAAAATTCTAAGAGATGGGAATACCACATTAACAAACCTGCCTCTTGAGAAACCTATAAGCAGTTCAGGAAGCAACAGTTAGAATTGGACATGGAACAACAGACTGGTTCCAAATAGGAAAAGGAGTATATCAAGGCTGTATATTGTCACCCTGCTTATTTAACTTATATGCAGAGTACATCAAGAGAAATTCTGGGCTGGAGGAAGCACAAGCTGGAATCAAAATTGCCAGGACAAATATCAATAACCTCAGATTTGCAGATAACACCCCCCGTATGGCAGAAAGTGAAGAAGAACTAAAGGGCTGCTTGATGAAAGTGAAAGAGGAGAATGAAAAAGTTGGCTTAAACCTCAACATTCAGAAAATGAAGATCACGGCATCAGTCCCATCATGTAATGGCAAATAGATGCAAAAACAGTGTCAGACTTTATTTGAGTGGGCTCCAAAATCACTACAGATGGTGATTGCAGCCATGAAGTAAAAAGACGCTTACTCCTTGGAAGGAAAGTTGTGAACAACCTGCTGCTGCTGCTAAATTGCTTCAGTCGTGTCCGACTCTGTGCGACTCCAGAGATGGCAGCCCATCAGGCTCCCCCGTCCCTGGGATTCTCTAGGCAAGAACACTGGAGTGGGTTGCCATTTCCTTCTCCAATGCATGAAAGTGAAAAGTGAAAGTGAAGTTGCTCAGTAGTGTCTGACTCTTCGCGACCCCATGGACTGCAGCCTACCAGGCTCCTCTGTCCATTGGATTTTCCAGGCAAGAGTACTAGAGTGGGGTGCCATTGCCAAAAGCAGAGACATCACTTTGTCAAAAAGGTCTGTCTAGTCAAGGCTATGGTTTTTCCAGTAGTCATGTAGCGATGTGAGAGTTGGACTATAAAAAAAACTGAGGGCAGAGAACTGATCCTTTTGAACTGTGGTGTTGGAGAAGACTCTTGAGAGTCCCTTGGACTGCAAGGAGATCCAACCAGTCCATGCTAAAGGAGATCAGTCCTGGGTGTTCATTCAGTTCAGTCACTCAGTTGTGTCCGACTTTGCGACCCCATGAATTGCACAACATGCCAGGCGTCCCTGTCCATCACCAACTCCCGGAGTTCACTCAGACTCACATCCATCGAGTCCATGATGCTATCCAGCCATCTCATCCTCGGTCGTCCCCTTCTCCTCCTGCCCCCAATCCCTCCCAGCATCAGAGTCTTTTCCAATGAGTCAATTCTTCACATGAGGTGTCCAAAGTACAGTACTTTGGGTGTTCATTGGAAGGAATGATGTTGAAGCTGAAACTCCAATACTTTGGAGTTCAGAGTTTGGCCACCTGATGCAAAGAGTTGACTCATTTGAAAAGACCCTGATGCTGGGAAAGATTGAGGACATGAGGAGAAGGGGACGACAGAGGATTAGATGGTTGGATGGCAATACCGACTCAATGGACATGGGTTTGGGTGGATTCCGTGAGTTGGTGATGGACAGGGAGGCCTGGCGTGTTGCGGTTCATGGGGTTGCAAAGATTCAGACACAACTGAGAGACTGAACTGAACTGGCATTCATGAAGTCTAAATGATCGTCTTCAATAATTTCTGATTTGTCCCCAACTTTTTCTAGAGCTATTAAGAAGGTGGAAAGTTGACTACTATGAATTTCAAATTTTATACCTTCTATTCTTGCTGTGCTGACAGAGAAGGGAGACAGTTGTGTCCAGAGTCAATAGGTAAGGAAACAGAAGAAATAAAGGAGCTAGATCGCATAGAAGCAGCAAAGCAATCCCTGAGTTACTAGGAATTATCACAAATTCAGCTAAAATTAAATCCAGACATGGGTGGAATGGGTTGAGGAGTTAGTATAAAATAACACATGAAGTCATTGCAGCTTTCTTATTGATCTGAACAGAAAATTCTCTTAAAAAAAAAATACAAAACACTGCTTTTTACATTTCCAGAAGCAATTCTCTTACTTGAAAGTTTTCTTTGATCCTTTCAGGGTTAAAACTTTTAGGAATGACAACCACTCCTCGCTGGATGTTGAAACGCAGAACAACTTGAGCTGCTGTTTTATTGTACTTTTTCCCCAGTGCATTTAGAAATGGATCCTTTAGCAAAGGTGGGGCAGAGACATTCACCCTTAAAAAAAATAAAATAGAAATCAAGACATGTATCATATTTAGGCCAAGTAATGAAATTAAAAGATGCTTACTCCTTGGAAGGAAAGTTATGACCAACCTAAACAGCATATTAAAAAACAGAGACATCACTTTGTCAACAAAGATCATCTAGTCAAGGCTATTGTTTTTCCAGTAGTCGTGTATGGATGTGAGAGTTGGAGTATAAAGAAAGCTGAGTGCAGAAGAATTGATCCTTTTGAATTGTGGTGTTGGAGAAGACTCTTGAGAGTCTCTTGGACTGCAAGGAGATCCATCCAGTCCATCCTAAAGGAGATCACTCCTGGGTGTTCATTGGAAGGATTGATGTTGAAGTTGAAACTCCAATACTTTGGCCACCTGATGCGAAGAATTGACTCATTTGAAAAAACCCTGATGTCGGGAAAGATTGAAGGCATGAGGAGAAGGGGACAACAGAGGATGAGATGGTTAGATGGCATCACCGACTCAATGGACGTGAGTTTGGGTAAACTCCAGGTTTGGTGATAGACAGGGAGGCCTGGTGTGCTGCGGTTCATGGGGTTGCAAAGAGCTGGACACAACTGAACAACTGAATTGAACTGAACTTAATGAGAACCAGTGGTTAACCAATCACCCTCCTCCTCTGACAGCTCCCCACCCCCACCCCCTTCAACTGGTAACCTATCCAAAACACTCAGGTCACCTGTAACCAAGTTTTCTGAATGCAGAGTATTCAGAAGACTAGTGGTTAGTATGGGAAGATCAAGACAGGCATGTTCATAGACCTGCCCTTTCTAGAGTTCTCAGTCATGTCCGACTTTTTGAGGCCGCTTAGACTGTAGCCTACCAAGCTCCTCTGTCCATGGAATTTCCCAGGCAAGGATACCTGAGTAGGTTGCCATTTCTTCCTCCAGGGGATCTTTCTGACCCAAGGACTGAACCCACATCTCCTGCATCTTCTGCATTGGTAGGCAGTTCTTTATTACTAGCACCACCTGGGAAGCCCACTCTTTCAGAGGGTAAGCAATACTAATATTTCTTTGCTGGATCTTATAGAGAGAATGAGGTTGGAAGTAGGCACACAGGGAAAGGCAAGAAGACTGAAGGAGAAGCAGAGGCACAACTCTTAAAATCAGAGTGGAAAATTTCCTACTGAAGTCTGTGGAAGAGATCACAGTAGAAGTATTGCTACTGAATACAGAGATTTAAAAATTTCAAAAATTTCAGAATATGGATGAATATTACTTTGGCAGGTAATAATCAAGGTACTGGTAGGCAATTTTATAGGTAGCCTAAGTGATTATCACACCTCAATGAGGAAGGTTTTGTTAGCTGTAATTTGTATATGTGAAGAATGACTTGAAGAGATTGTTACTTCCTTAAGATCACACAGATGAATAGTCATTTCAGTCAAGCAATTTACATTAGCCTAACACTTCAAAGGAAATATCCTTACTGAGGAGACAGACTGCATCACTTACTGTCAGGAAGCATTTAACAGGAGGCTTCCTGTGTGCTGTTCTGGATGTCAGGAATCCTCTGTTCCTTATTAATTCCTGAATATTCAGGAATTAAGAGGAGAGGCAAGCCTCTCCTGGAGCTGAGGAATCCAGGCACCCCCTGAGGCTGAGGAATCCAGGCATTCCCTGAGGCTGAGGAATCCAGGCATTCCCTTCATTAGTTTTTCAATACGGTGATAAGTACCCTCTTCCTTCTTATTAACCAAAGGGTAAAAGTGATTGTTTACAGCTCTCTCTCTCTTTAATATGGATCGCCTATGTTTTGTAAGTCTGGAATTTTAATCTTTATCTTTGCTGAGAATAACTACCTTGTTAGTATATATGCTCACACCATGTTGATTAAAACACCTTTGTTCATCAGACCTTTGGTCCCCATTCTCTCTCTCTCTCAGGCTAATTCTTTGGAGTGCAGAGATCCATCATGCTCATTCTCCTGCCCAGGCTTCTAAGACCCTCTCGAGAAGGCGTACTGTGCCTTCATCCCCCTTGAGAGGGCGCCAGGTGCCTTCATGAGCAATGCAAGCCCTGTGTCAAAGGGCTTTATTGGTTTTCTGCATAAACCAAGGAATATCAGCCTCTTTCTCTCTCTCTTTTCCTTTCTTATCGTTGACTCTGGACCACCAGGTTCTGGTCCATTAAAGGACCACAGCAACTTACCAGGATGGATCTCTACTGGTTCCCAGAGGACTGTATGCAACAATGACAATGTCATGTTGTTGGCAAAATTTCAAGAGTTTTGGCTGGGTGAAATATGGATGGCACTCAACCTATGTGGTTGGAGAGCAGAGCACAAAATTAAGGACTTGTGGATGAATGCAATTTTATCTAGATTTTAATAATTCAACAAAACCGATTGCAAAGTAGTATGGATAGTGAGGCACATCTTAAATATTTTTCCCAAAAAAGAAGTTTAAATTGCTTATATATGAATGAGGTGAAGTAAAACAAGATTAGTGAGGTCACTATCTATGGGTTAATCCTAAAATAACTGGGAAACAAATTCCATTTTTACAGCTATCATTCTTTAAAGCTATAAGTGAATGGACTTGGTTATTTATAGTAAATATTCTAGCAAATACAATTTTCCATAACAGACACATAGTCTCAAGTTCACATTATAGCCTTAGTAAATAGAAATGACATGTTGCAAAAGCCCTCTATCCCTCACTATCAAACATTTAAAAATATTTTCACAAGAGATAGTGTGTGTATAAAAGTAAATTTAAAGATACATTTTGTCTTCTTGGTGGAGAGTTCTTTACAGCACTAAATGTAGGCCTACTTTCATTTCCTGTATCTTATTGACAACATTCCTGCACTAAAAATGCGTGTCAACAAAAGTTCTCTAAGTTTCTTCTTAAACACTATGGTAGTTTTTGACCTATGTATTTATTTTCTTTTTAGTTAAAATCAACCAAGGCTTAATTAAAATATTGTAGGTATATAATTATGATTTTCACTACATGGAATATTAAATACTTGACAAGTTACATTTCTAGAAGGCACAAGAAAATGCTATTGATAAAGTAGAAAGGTAAACCAGAGGTCTTAGAGGTGAATCCTCTTTCCTTTATCTAATTTGACAACCTTTTTTTTTTTTTTACCCCCTAGCAGTTTCTCCTACTTCTTCTCTTTCTCCTTTGTTGTTGTTCAGTTGCTAAGTTGTGTCCGACTGTTTGTGCAGACCCCATGGACTGCAGCACGCCAAGCTTCCCCGTCCTTCACTGTCTCCCAGAGTTTGCTCAGATTCATGTCCGTTGAATCGGTGATGCTGTCTAACCATCTCATCCCCTGTTGCACCCTTCTCCTCCTGCTCTTAATCTTTCCCAGAATCAAGGTCTTTTCCAATGAGTTGGCTCTTCTCATTGGGTGGCCAAAATATTGGAGCTTCATCTTCAGCATCAGCGCTTCCAATGAATATTCAGGGTTGATTTCTTCTAGGATTGGCTGGTTTGATCTCTTTGCTGTTGTCAGGACTCTCAAGAGTCTTCTCCAGCACCACAATTCAAAAGCATCAATTCTTTGGCACTCGCCATCTTTATTGTCCAACTCTCACATCCATACACGACTATTGGAAAAGCCATAGCTTTGACTATACAGATCTTTATCAGTAGTGATGTCTCTGCTTTTAAATATGTTATGTAAGTTTATCATAACTTTCTCTTCAAGAAGGAAGCTTCTTTTAATTTCATGGCTGTAGTCACTGTCCACAGTGATTTTGGAGCCCAAGAAAACTGCTTCAAATTTTTACCCTTCTATTTCTCAGGAAGTGATGGGATTGGATTGTACGAAACTTGGTTTTACTAATGTTGAGTTCACCCCTCATTATCTTGATCTCTCCTTTTCCCTAAGACACTCCCCCCAACCCAGCCCTGCATTTGGGAACATTTCTTCATTCTAAAAAGTGACACATAGTGTCCATAGTACAGCAGACTCTAGGTATCTATGTAGGATTGGTTCCAGAACACCCCCTAGAAAACACCAAAATCCTCAGATGCTCAAGTTCATCCTATGAAATGGTGTACTGCAATGGGACCTCCATATCTGCATCCAAGGATATGAAGGGTGGTCTGTTTCTTTCCCTTATCCTCTTCCACTCCCAGCATCACTCTCCCCCTTTAATATCTTTCCCTCCCCTTTTTCATCTTATTGGCACACTGATGTTTCCAAACACATTTTAAAGCATGTTACTCCATTGCTCAAAGACTAAGTATAATTAATTTCATGCCTACCTGCTTGTTCCAAACATATTTAGTTTTCCCCACAGAGACTCCTTTCTAATCAGGTTGGAGTCATTCACATATGTATATAGCATATGTATTTACAACGTCTTTGGTAATTCTGTAATTTTAGATAGATATCAGAATCTCACAAGGTAAAGATAAGAAGCTGGACAGAATTCATGAAGGAAAATAGCAAAAAGTCCTTTCATTAATTAAGCCCAACATCTTCTGTCTTTCCACGAAAAACTGCACTGAATTTTCTCTTCATTGTGGAAGACACTCAACAAATATTTATTAATCACTTGTGACTTAGGCACAGTGAATAAGATCAGGAAAAATGGAAGAATTTGGAAATTTTCCTTACTCCTTCCTTTATCCTTTCCTTCCCTCTGTCTCTCCTTACTTCCCTTCTTTCCTTTGTTCTAGAGTTATGTGTTAGAACTGTGTATGAAATGAAACTGCTTGAGAGAGATCCACAGTTCCCTTTGAATTGGGCTGGGAGAGCAACACTTGACACTAGGAAGACTTTCAGACTGTCAAAGCCAGGGGCGGAGCCCACAGGGATATTACTCCAGATGAATGCCACAGGGAGTACTAAGGAAATGTGGATTGCTCAGACTCTGAGAATGAGTACAGAGTGAGCTTATATTCTGTGCCAGTTTGTTCATGAAGTCAATGAAAAGTACAAATATTTGCAAACTTTATGTTAGATTTGGACTGGTGGGAAAATTCTCTGGAGCAGGAAATACCAACAGATTTCAGTATTCTTATTGGGATAATCCCATGGATAGAGGAGCCTGGCCAGCTATAGTCCGTGGAGTCTCAAAAGAGTTGGAGGCAACTCAGCAACTCAACAATATCGGGAAAGTTAGTTTCGAAATATGTTAATTTTGAAAAGCAGAGACATTACTTTGGCGACTAAGGTCTGTCTAGTCAAGGCTATGGTTTTTCCTGTGGTCATATATGGATGTGAGAGTTGGACTGTGAAGAAGGCTGAGCACCGAAGAATTGATGCTTTTGAACTGTGGTGTTGGAGAAGACTCTTGAGAGTCCCTTGAACTGCAAGGAGATCCAACCAGTCCATTCTGAAGGAGATCAGCCCTGGGATTTCTTTGGAAGGAATGATGCTAAAGCTGAAGCTCCAGTACTTTGGCCACCTCATGTGAAGAGTTGACTCATTGGAAAAGACTCTGATGCTGGGAGAGATTGAGAGCAGGAGGAGAAGGGGATGACAGAGGATGAGATGGCTGGATGGCATCACAGACTCGATGGACGTGAGTCTGAGTGAACTCTGAGAGATGGTAATGAACAGGGAGCCCTGGCGTGCTGTGATTCATGGGGTCGCAAAGAGTTGGACACGACTGCGTGACTAAACTGAACTGAAGACCTTTGGATATGTATACCTTGTATATGAAATGTGTCCACTCTGTCCCCACGGACTATAGCCTGTCAGGCTCCTCTGTCTATGGAATTTTCCAGGCAAGAATACTAGAGTGCATTGCCATTTCTCTTAATCTTCTTGGAGAAGATTCCTTCTCCAAGTGATCTTTCCAACCCAGGGATCAAACTCGTGTCTCCTATAGCTCTGCATTGGTAGGAAGATTCTTTACCACTGAGCCAGTTGGGAAGCCCAAGGCCTGCATTATGCACATCATATTCCTGGGTCGAAAGCTGCTCATTTTGTGTCTCTGGAGAAGAGATGGTTCTACCAGGGCAGAGGGTGATGGTGGTGGCCAGGGGACCTGCACTCTAATTTGTGCCAGCTCTGTTCATATGTTCTGTGCCAATATTTGACATATTCACACAGCACAGAACACATGAGTAGGTTCAGGCTATGATCTTCCTACACACCTTGCTTCTCTTTCAGGAAACATTTGTTAAGTTGATCAACAGTCTCATGCCGACAGATCAATGTGTTTCGCGCTTGGCATGAGGAAACACACTGTCAAATTTTCATTCTTTTCCATTCTCAGGTCAAAAGTCACCACCTGTCTCTGTGCATTTTTAAGAAGAAAGCTGCTTGTTATTTCAACATTTTTATAACAAAATAAATGGGATGCAGGAAGGATATGTTGCAGAGCAGATTGGTTAGAAATAAAGGATTGGATTGAGATCAGTGAGGGAGGCAACGTTTGTTGCTCTCTGTTCCTGACAGCTTCTGATATAGCACTAGCTGGAGTGTCAGTTTGGAAGCGGTACTTCTAAATATGGCAACACTTCTATTTAGCTGTGGGTTACTGTCATGATGTAGGTGATGATTCATTTCTCTGTTATGAACTATTTTGAGTTTCTAAAAACAATGAATTCAACAACAAGTCCACCATCATCCCAATATGTGAATATTTACCATCTTCAAGAACATTTTGCAGTGCAGCTTCTTAAGGTTTTATGAAGTAGAGGGAAGAGGATATCATTTCCCCATTTAATAAGGTGGATTATAGTATTTTGTTGTGAATATAAGAGTAATATATGCTCACTGCAGAAGACTTGAAAAATACAGAAAAGCATAAAGAGGAGAACAGAATTTACTTGTAAAATTCACAGCCAGAGATAGCCAGTTAGCATTTTAATATATTTCTTTCCAATATTTGTACTTTTTAAATAATATAATCACCTTTATACTGTAATACATTTTGCATTCTGGTCTTTCCACTTAGTATCATGGCCATGCCTTTTTTCCTCAAAAGTGATTCAACAACATCTATTGTTGAGAGCTTACACATTATGAATGTTTTAAAATTTATTTAAACATTCCTTGAATTTTTCATATTTATGCTGTTTCCTTTTTTTTTGCCATGATAAACAGTGCTGTGATAAATAGACCCATGAGTGTCTGATTTCCCCCGCCCCCCCCCCTCCACAGGGATAGATTCCTAGAACTNGCTTACACATTATGAATGTTTTAAAATTTATTTAAACATTCCTTGAATTTTTCATATTTATGCTGTTTCCTTTTTTTTGCCATGATAAACAGTGCTGTGATAAATAGACACATGAGTGTCTGATTTCCCCCGCCCCCCCCCTCCACAGGGATAGATTCCTAGAACTTGAAAATGGAACATTTTTTAAGGCTCCTGCTACTTATTACAAAATTGCTTTTCAGTAAAGTTGAATCAGTTTACCAGTATTCCATCACTTGCTTACATGGAACATAATACTAAAAAATAAAACAAGAACTTTGTGAATTTGATACATAATACAAAATTTCACTTAAATTTAAATTTCTGTAATTACTAGTGCAGCTAAACATTTTTCATATGTTTACCAGTCTTGCAATTTGTCATCTGTGAATTTCTGTTCATTTCTTTTGAGCCATAATATTTTTTCTCATTGATTTTTTCATTGATATTTTTTAGGTTTTTAACTCATATGGATATGACCTTCCCTTACTATTATATATTTTTTTCAGTTCTCAAACAATTAATTTTCAGCAAAAATATTTTTTAAAATTTATTTTTTTTAATTGAAGGACAATTGCTTTAAGAATTTTGTTGTTTTCTGTCAAACCTCAACATGAATCAGGCATAGGTATACATATATCCCCTCCCTATTGAAACTCTCCCATCTTCCTCCCCATCTCAGCCCTCCAGATTGATACAGAGCTCCTGTTTGAGTTTCCTGAATCATATAGCAAATTTCCATTGGCTATCTGTTTTATATATGGTAATGTAAATTTCCACATTACTCTCTCCATACATCTCACCCTCTCCTTCCCTCTTCCTATATCTGTAAATCTGTTCTCTATGTCTGTTTCTCTATTGCTGCCCTGCAAATAAATTCTTTGCTACCATCTTTCTAGTTTCTGTATATATGTGTTAGTATATGATATTTATCTTTCTCTTTTTGACTTACTTCACTCTGTATAACAGGCTCTAGGTTCATCCACCTCATTAGAACTGACTCAAATGGATTCTTTTTTATGACTAAGTAATATTCCATTGTGTATATGTACCACAACTTCCTTATCCATTCATCTGTCGATGGACATCTAGGTTGCTTCCATGTTCTAGCTATTGTAAATAGTGCTGCAATGAACACTGGGTATATGTATCTTTTCTCAATTTTGGTTTCCTCAGGGTATATGCCTGGGAGTGGGATTGTTGGGTCACATGGTGGTTTTATCCCTNAGAGTGAAATAAGACAGAAAGAGAAAATAATTATCATATACTAACACATTTATGGAATCTAGAAAGATGCTACGGATGAACCCATTTGCAGAGCAGCAATGGAGACGCAGACATTGAGAACAGACTTATGGACATTGCTTAGGTGGAAGGAAGAAGGAGACAGTAGGAGGTGTGGAGAGAGTAACATGGAAAATACATTACCATATGTAAAATAAACAGCCAATGGGAATTTGCTGTATGACTCAGGGAGCTCAAACTAGGACTTGGTAACAACCTAGATGGGTGGGATGAGGAGGGAGGTGGGAGTCATGTTCAAGTGGGAAGGGACATGGGCAAACCTATGGCTGATTCATGCTGATGTTTGGTAGAAAATAATGTAATACTGTAAAGCAATTATCCTTCAATTAAAAATAAATAAAAAATTTTAAAAGGGGTAAATCTGCTTTCAATTGTGCATTGGTAGCATATGGATTAAGTAAATGGTTTTTCAGGTGGAGAGGCCCAGACAGCAGAAACATAGTCAGTGCCTCCTCAACCCTCAAAACAATCCACAGTTCAGAGCTTTAAGCTGTTACCGACATGTGGGGAAGTCTATCAGAAAGAGATAATCATTCGATTATAATTTCCAGCCTTTGGATCTTGAATTGGCAGAGGCAGGAAAACAATTCCCAGAGGTCAGGCAGAGACTTAGGTTTTCCCTAGCTTCCCACAAGTGCAAGATTTCAGTTCTACTCTGACTTGATTCCTGAAGATGTCTGAATATGAGTCCTAAGTGTCTACATGTGTGGAGTGAACAAGGCTATGTTGTTGTTTTACAGTTGCTAAGTCATGTCTGACTTTTTTGTGACCCCATGGACTAGAGCCCTCCAGGTTTCTCTGTCCATGGGATTTTCCAGGCAAGAACGATGGGGTGGGTTGCCATCCCCTTTCCAGGGGAATCTTCCTGACCCAGGAAGACTTGGGTCTTCTGCATTGCAGGTGGATTCTTTACTGCTGAGCCACCAGGGAAGCTCCTCCTGGAGCTACCATGGCCCCTTTTACCCAGAGTAAAATTCAGAAGCCCAGCATCCAATAAGATAGTATAAGAGAGGAACTGTTGGGATTATTTTTGCTTTTATTTATCCCAAATCTATAGCAAGAGAGAAATAAGAGCAAAAATAACCCCAGTAGTTCCTCTCCTAAATTATGTTACTGGTTGCTGTACTGCCTCTTACTCTGGGTAGAAGCTGCCATGTTACCACATAACAAACCAATTCATAATATCTGTACCCGCCTCCCCCCAACACATAAATCCATAAGGGTTTTCTCATTATTTCCCCCTATTTTCTCACTCTTATAATCTTGGGGAAGGAACCAGCAGATTGCTCAGAAGTGGAACCAGAATTATTTTTCAGTTTTTCATTTATTATTTTACATTTGTTTCTTTTAAACATCATATTACTGATTTTTAAAAATTCACTTTGAGAAACAAAAGAATTGTGAGTTTATATCATTTATATATTTTTATTTACTGTTATAGTAAAGCTTATTTCTTTTACTTTATTTTGCCTCCCACCTATCTCTCCTCTTTATCTTTGGCATTCTTCTCTTCGATCAAACTAAAATCAAATACTTTTCAGTGCCCAGAAATGGAGATTTTATGCATCTTTGCTCATGGTTAGAAATACCTGACTATTACTTTTCATTGGGAGTAAAGGTCGCAACTCTCCATAAAGCTAACAGGAATAGCCAGATCACAATTTAAAAATGTAATATTTTAAGGTTAAGAAACCCATTTTAACTTACCTCCCAAGTGGCACATAGATTTGACTTGTGATATAACCATTTGCCATTTTCATCTTTAGGATATAAATCATCCCCAGGCTGTCAAAAAAAAAAAAAAAAAAAGCAAGTATATCTGAGGAATAAAATGATGTAATTTGAGTTGTCGATATTTCAACATACCCTGATCCTGGGAAACCAATTTAAGATATACATATAAATTTGTTTTCTCCCCTTTGTGGAGCTATCCAGAAATTCACTTGTCCAACATATATGACACATTAGTCTTATTCTCTCACCCTGGCGTTTATTACTCCTTTATTTGTTGACAGATTATTGTTGTTAAGTCATGAAGTTCTCTCTTAATGATTACATTTCTCATTAGAAAAAAATAAAAGTTGAGAATTAGGACGTTTAGACTCAGTGTTTGGATAGTATATCCTTGCCAGAGTTGAGGGCAGCAAACTTCTTACTCTTACGAGAAACCAAATGTCATCACTAAGGCTGAGAAGGAATTCTTCAACTAAGAAGAGCCCAGTTGATGAATGGAATGCTCCTTAAGTTTAAGGGAAATGAACAGCTCACTACTTCTCAGGCCCGGCTAATCGTCCTGTGGTTCTTTTCTTTCCCTTTTTAGCGGCCTCTAGGAGTTCAGCGTCTTTTTTTCTACCTCACACACTAACTGTTGAACCTCCTCTTCTAGCTTTTTGGTGACGCTTTTCAATGAAGATTGACTGTTGTTGTTCAGTCGCTAAATCGTGTCCAACTCTTTGCAGCCCCATACTGCAGCATGACGAGCTTCCCTGTCCTTTCACCATCTCCCAGAGTGTAATCAAGCTCATGTCCATTGAGTCGGTGATGCCATCCAACCATCTCATGCTCTCATTCCCTTCTCCTGCCCTCAATCCTTCCCAGCATCAGGGTCTTTTCCAATGAGTCAGTTCTTCACATCAGTTGGCCAAAGTATGGGAGCTTCAGCTTCAGTCTTTGCAATGAATATTCAGGGTTGATTTTCCTTAGGATTGACTGGTTTGGTCTCTTTGCTCTCCAAGGGACCCTCAAGAGTGTTCTCTAACACCACAGTTCAAAAGAATCAGTTGTTCAGCTCTCAGCCTTCTTCATGGTCCAAGTCTTGCATCCATACATGACTACAGGAAAAACCATAGCTTTGACTCTATGGACCTTTGTTGGCAAAGTGATGTCTCTGCTTTTTAATACATTTTGTACATTTATCTATTGACTGTGGTGTAGAAATTGTCTTTCATAGTTTTCCTTTTTTTCCTATATGTAAAAATGGGACCCATCTCATATGGGTTTGGAAATGGGACAGAGAGAAATAAAAGATGATTTCCTTGGGTGGATGGTGGTAACCATTTGCTGAGGCTGGACAACGAATTAAGAATTTTGTTTTGGATGTTTTGAGTTTGAAATGACTGTTAGACATTCAAGTGGATTTTTGAAGAGAACAGAGAGGTCTCAGAGGGTGGCTCAAAAAGAAATTGTGGACACAGGTAAAATGTGGGAGTTCTTCAGCATATTAAATGGTATTCGATCCATGCAATGGGGTGAAATCACCTACAGAAAGAGTGTGGCTCAGTCAGGCAAAAATACGGAAGAAAGAGCACTGGGAAAAGCATTTTGAGTTTAGTGGGGAAGGAGCTGCCAAAGACTCATCAGGGGGTGACATCATCAAAGCCACAAGATGAAAATGTACAAAGAAAGAGGCAGTGATCAATTGCATTGAAAGAGGTCAAATAAAATATGAGGACAAACTGTCTATTGGATTTGGTTGGTGGCATATAAGTCTTTGTTGATCTTGATAATAGGAAATTTTTATTATTAAAAAGGAGCAAGGAATTGGATAAAATCCATTATATTTTTAAAAAGTTCTTGAATTTTTCCCTCTGCCATCTTACCTGAATGAAACTTTTACCTGGTGATCACACTTTCTCCGTGCCCTCTTTAACAAAGGGGGCATCTAAATTTCATCTAAATTTTCTTCTGTTATGCTGAAAGTGGGAAAAGGACTCCTTTCTCCTCAAAGTCATGTAATCATTCATATTAACTACCCTGTATATCTCTGATTTATAAGCCCTTTGACCTTCTTAACACTTATGATGCTTCAGCTCAGTTCAGTTCAGTTCAGTCACTCAGTCATATCCAATTCTTTGCGACCCCATGAATCACAGCACACCAGGCCTCCCTGTCCATCACCAGCTCCCGGAGTTCACTCAGACTCACATCCACTGAGTCGGTGATGCCATCCAACAATCTCATCCTCTGTTGTCCCCTTCTCCTCCTGCCCCCAATCCCTCCCAGCATCAGGGTCTTTTCAAATGAGTCAACTCTTCGCATCAGGTGGCCAAAGTATTGGAGTTTCAGCTTTAGCATCAGTCCTTCCAATGAACACCCAGGACTGATCTCCTTTAGGATGGACTGGTTGGACCTCCCTGCAGTCCAAGGGACTCTCAAGAGTCTTCTCCAACACCACAGTTCAAAAGCATCAATTCTTTGGTGCTCAGCTTTCTTCACAGTCCAACTCTCACATCCATACATGACCAATGGAAAAACCATAGCCTTGACTAGACAGACCTTATGATGCTTATTTCCACTCTATTCTCCCTCCATGTTTCTTATATTTAGCATTTCCTAATTTTACCTCTGATCTGAAATGGCTTTATGCCTCCATCATGAACTCTGTTAATATTAATAGTTTTTACTCTCCCAAAATTTAATTATTTATCATGTCTGAACCCATGTTAGATATTTCTATGATGTCTCCTTAAGCTTCCACTGTGCTAACTTTACTAATCCCTTCATCTGGACAAGCCCATTGTCTTTTTCCTCCTTTCCCGCTCCTGACTATAAAGCATTATTAGAAGAATAATTCAACCTTCTAAAAATCCACCCTGTTCACTCCCATTCCTGTTTAGCAATAACTTTGTCCTTTTAAAATGTCTTTTTTGTACTTTGTATTTTGTTCTGAAATTGTGTCTGCTTGTTAACTTGATATTAAAAAATAACAAAATACTAAAACATTTTAGCAAGAAAGGTATTTGTTTTTTAAATATCATGAGATTCAAAAAGCATGCAATATTTTGACTTCAAAGATTGATTTCTCAGTTACAAGAAGTACAGGTTCAGTTGGGAGGTAATGTCACTGTGTTGTGAAATTTGTCACTGTTAAAAGTTTTACCTTCTCTGTGTCCTTGAGCTCTGATCCTATTTAAAAATAGAAATAGAATTTCTCTATTTACCTTCTCCAAAAGATTTTACAAGTCATTAGTCAGCTACAGAGAAGTAAATTTCATTTTCTCACTTTTAAATATAACTTCTTTCCAAATCTGTAAGACAGCTTAGAACTCTGCCATTCGAAAAAGAATCAAAGTTAGCTGAGTGAAGAAAAGGGTTGAGGTCAAAATCCAAAGAGCCTGAAATCAAAACATCACTGTAGTCCACAGGACATTGGGATCATTAAGCTCATGAAGATAAGAGAGAGGGTAGTATAATATAAGGGAATGAGATTGGGATTGGCATTAAGGGACCAGGATCTGGTCCCAGTTCTGATGGACTTTACGCCTGACCAAGTAGTTCATTGCTTGTGGTCTAAGTTTTCTCTTTGGTGAAATGAGGTTATTGGGATATATAATTGCTAAGGTGGCTCAGTCACTAAAGAATCCGCTTGCAATGCAGGAGACCTAGGTTCCATCCCTGGGTTGGGAAGATCCTCTGGAGAAGGAAATGGCAATCCACTCCAGTATTTTTGCCTGGAGAATCCCATAGACAGAGGAGCCTGGCAGGCTATAGTCCATGGGGTCACAAGAGCTGAACTCAACTTAGCAACTAAACCACCACCACTAGGTCACATCTTGCATGTGACCACAGAGGAAAGTCAATAAGGAAGGTGTTTCTAGAGAACAGAGCAGGAGCAGCCAGGTTGGCTGTGTAAAGAAATTCTGGTCACTGCAATGGCAGAGAGCTCTTGTTTTTCCTGTTCAGCAGGACCTCATATACCTCATGGATCAACTTTGTTTTTCAGTCTTTCCTTCCCTCAATGAAATTTTAAAGCTGTTGCTGATCTTCAGAAGTGTACAGTGGTTGTGTTGGTAGTGGTTAAATTAACAGTGTGCCCATAGATTGAGAAAGTTCATGGAAGGAGTGATTTGAACTAAAAGAATATATATCACACAAAAGTCTTGATCTTGTAGCTGGCTTCAAAAACCTGACTATTCTCTTCAAAGGAAGAAAACCCGAAGGGTGGAGTGTAAGCTTTCATTTGTACCTATTACTTTACTTTATAGGCAGAGATGTTTTCGTGACTGTGTGAATGGGAAGAAGGGTGTGCTGGATGCTGGGCAACTACAGTATGGACTACAGTTAATAGATTACATGTTGGTTTAACAAAGAAAGTTCAAAGTATAACTGTAAAGACATGATATAACAGAACATGCATTGGATTATGAATCAAGCAACTTGGGATCCAGGCCTGAGATGGATACACAGGATTGTTCTCGGCATTTGTTGCGCCTGGTCGCTACTATCTCATTTATGGTAACAAAACAGCATTATATTTTATGGTGCTAAGTAATGGATGAGCTTCCTGCACAGAGCTTTTTGCTTATGGTTGCCAAAAAGTGAAGCATAACGTTTAGGCATCTGAACCTACCTTAAAAGCCATAGGCATTTCAATGATGTAAAGATCCACATAATCTAGCTGGAGGCCCTTGAGTGTCCTCTCCAGAGCTGGGCGGACCCTCTTTGGGTCAAGATGTGTAGCCCACAGCTGAAAGAAAAAAAGAGGGATAGTTAATATCCATGGTATTTTTAAAATAATAATGCACCCCTTTAAAAAATATTTTTAACTTTTTTTTTTTTAACTGCATTGCACAGCACACAGGATCTCAGTTTTCAGACCAGGAATGGAATCCATGCTCCCTGCAGTTGAAGCATGGAGTTCTAACTATAGGATGGCCAGGGAATTCCCCATCCCAGTAGTCTTTACACTCATATACATTGTATTCACTCATTTCATTTCACAGAAATATGTTTAAACTGCAGTGTCATCTGAGTATAGGTTGAACTGATATGTCTTGATACCCAGAGTATAACTTGATCCAAATGTAGTACCAGAGGTTTAAAGATCCACCTGAACCACAGAGAACCTAATTCAGCAATAAAGTCTTCCTCTGCCCTGTGCTAATTGCTGCTCCACCCTTAGCACTTTCTATTGTCCTCATGGTGTAATTAGGGAACATGTATCCAACTAGTGGTGCTGCCCTGGCCTGGTGCTCTATTTTCACTTCACTGATGGAAGGTGTGACTCATCTGAGTAAGAAATACGGTTGTGTACGTGACTTCACCAATGCCTCACACTGTGATGGGTGGTGTAGATGCTGGTGAAATTTTAAGTTATTGTAAAGGTTTAGATCCCTTTTGATAGCTCCTTTGTTCCCATTTGGTCCACTTCCTCGTTTTCCCAGGAAAATTCTGCCAATCCCTAACCAGAAATTACTCAATCTGAACTGGTGATGTCACCAAAATGGTGGCATGGGATACTCCTTTGTTGGAGATCTTTGTCCTCCAAAATGATCATCAGTTAAACAGCTATTCATGAATTAAAAACCAATAAAAATGTTGGTCAAAGGATGCCAACTCCCTATTATGAGTGAGTTCTGGGGATCTAATGAATAGCATGGTGATTATAGTTAGTAACACTGTTGCTAAAAAAATAAATCTTCAATGTTTTCATCACAAAAAATAATGGTAATTATGTAATGTGATGGAGGTGTTAGCTAATTTACAATGGTGGTAACCATTTTGCAGTATATAATTGTATCAAATCAATGTGTTGAACACTTAAACTTATATAGTGTCATGCTGCTGCTGCTGCTGCTAAGTCGCTTCAGTCATGTCTGACTCTGTGCGACCCCATAGACGGCAGCCCATCAGGCTCCCTCGTCCCTGGGATTCTCCAGGCAAGAGCACTGGAGTGGGTTGCCATTTCCTTCTCCAGTGCATGAAAGTGAAAAGTGAAAGTGAAGTCGCTCAGTTGTGTCTGACTCCTAGCGACCCCATGAACTGCAGCCCACCAGGCTCCTCCATCTATGGGATTTTCCAGGCAAGAGTACTGGAGTGGGGTGCCATTGCCTTGTCCGATATAGTGTCATACATCAGTTATATTTTAATAAAGCTGAAAAGGTAAATAAAAGGCAAGTAGACAGTTTAATATATATAAGAAAAAAAGAAGAAAAAATTACTCAGTCTCTAAAGTGCTAAGTAATGAAAAATTAGGCTTTGGGTTATCAGAATGGAGCATGTGTACCCTTGACGTCTGTGAAATTTAGGGTACTGAGGGGTACTCAGAGCCTCAGGATAAATGAGTATATTTTCTTGGAGCATCAAATTTGCTCACATATTTTTTTGGATAAAAAAAACTTGAATTTCTGTACAAATTTTGCCACAGGTAAGGGCAAGCAAAACTGGTAAAATAATTTTCCTCTGCTGAACAATAATTTTTTTCTTGCCTTCAAAGCACAGAAAAGAGAAAACAATGCAAGAGTAATGAGAAATGTGTTTTTGCTTTTAATGTGGGTCTTTTTTGTATATTATTGACATCCCTTCTAGTTAAAAATTCTGTTTTCTATATTTTAATCTATCTTTGTTCAACAGTTCCAGGTACTCTTTAAGTGCTTTGTAAATGTTAACTCATAGCAACCTTATGAAATGGGCGATTTAATTCAGTTCTTCTTCAGTGTGATAGGTATTGCAACAACTTTAACTATTTACCAGGGAGATAAAAAGGAAAGTTTTTAAGTTTTTTTGTTTGTTTGTTTTTCATTTGTAACTTCAAAAATATTTCCTTCTTTGGCTAACGGCCTCAGGATATGAGTTCAAGTTTATTCTTCCCCAGAAACTCTTGGTGAGTTCTCGTGAAAGACTCTGTAATAACAAAATCTTTAGGAATCAGATGGCAAAGCTGTAGTAAAGTGACAAGCTTCAGGCTGGTGTTTTGGGATAGTGGTTCTGCATGGCCGCTTGAAATCATAGCCCGTAAGTAGCTGGTGACTTGGGCAACTGCAGGCTCCCAGAGAGCTTGGAAAGGAGTTTGGAGAAGGGGCAGTGAGTGAAGTCTGAACCACCATTTTGTTCTCTTTAGAAAACTTAGGAGAATTGTATTACAAGTTCTCTGAAGTTTTTAAGTTTCATTTTTTCAAGGCTGCCTGTAAATATGTATTCAGTATTTCCACTGGCTCTCATCTTATCATGATACTTTATATTTCTGATTGCTTTTCAATGGATAGTGATTTCTAACTGTCATCAGTTGGAGATTTAAACTTTTGAGATTTCTCAAAAGATGTAAACAAAATGTGATATATCCATTCAATGGAATATTATTTGGCTATAGAAAGAAATGAAATTCTGATAAATGTTGCAACGTAGATGAAAGAAGAAAACATAATAAGAGAAAGAAGCTACACAGAAAAGAATACATATTGCATGAATTATTTTGTAAGAAATGTCCAGAATAGGAAAACTAGAGAGAAAAAAATAGATCAGTGTTTACCAGGGACTAGGGGAGAGGGATAAATGGGAAGTGATTACTAGTGGGTGAGGGGTTTCTTTTTGGAGTGATAAAAATATTCTGGAAAAGGTATTGGTCATGGTTGTACAACTCTGTGAATATACTAAAAAGCACTGATTTTACATGGTGAGCTTTATGGTACATGAATTATATGTCAAAAAATTAGTGATCTATGGACAAATTGGCATATACAGAAGAAAAAAGACTACCTATTTTAAAGAAAAAAGTTGTGGCAAATGCTTACTGTAATATGAACCACTTCCTCATGTCCCTTTACACCTCAAATCTACTTTCATTGTAGATGTGGCTCTTCCATATTGTCTTAAATCAATGCCCAAGTATGAAGAAAGAACCTCGCCCTAACTTCAAGGGGCTATTTAGTCCCTAAATTCTTGGCAAGATTGAGGAATTTGCCAGTTCAGAACTCACTCTTTGGGACACCTCTGATGGTCCAGTGGTTAGGACTCTGTACTTCCATTGCAGGAGGTGTGGGAAACTAAGATCCCACAAGCTGGTAGCTTGGTGAGTTTCTTCAGCAGGGAAAAGTGACATCAGGCTCACCATGAGGTGAAGGGAAGACTCACCTTTCCACAGTAGAAGATATCCTCCCTCTGCACCTTTCCTTCTTCTATCTTCTCCCTGATGGCCTCCCCCACCTCATGCTCGTTCTGGTAGAGGTAGGCCCCATCAATGTGCTGGTACCCCGTGTCAATGGCAATCTTCACTGATGTTGCACAGGTCCCCTTAGGAGTCTAAAATGATTGGGAATTGGGAGAGGGGAGAAGAGAAATACATCTTTTGTTTAGTTTAATCATTCTTAATCTTGATCTTGATCCTTGGAAGAAAGTTATGACCAACCAGATAGTATGTTAAAAAGCAGAGACATTATTTTGTCAACAAAGGTCTGTCTAGTCAAAGCTATGGTTTTTCCCGTAGTCGTGGATGGATGTGAGAGTTGGACTATAAAGAAAGCTGAGTGCTGAAGAATTGATGCTTTTGAACTGTGGTGTTGGAGAAAACTCTTTGAAAGCCCCTTGGACTGCAAGGAGATCCAACCAGTCAATTCTAAAGAAAATCAGTCCTGAATATTCACTGGAAGGACTGATGCTGAAGCTGGAACTCCAAAACTTTGGCTCCCTGATACAAAGAGCTGACTGATTGAAAAAGACCCTGATGCTGGGAAAGATCGAAGGCAGGAGAAGGAGACGACAGAGGATGAGATGGTTGGATGGGCATCACTGACTCAATGGACATGAATCTGAGTAAACTCTGGGAGTTGGTGGTAGACAGGGAGGCCTGGCGTGCTGCAGTTCATGGGGTCACAGAGTTGGACCTGACTGAGCTACTGAACTGAACTGAACTGAACGGAATCAGGACACTTGGCACATGCACTGTTTTATAGCAAACATGACAAATTGCCAATTGTGTGCTGTTGTGACCAGAAGATGGAGTCTGAAAACTGGAGAAATTGACCTATCAGGTTGCTTCTAACCCTTAATGGAAGATTCATTCATCCCAGGGCTACCCTTAGCTTTGCAACTTCAGAAATGTAACTTGACCGATTGTTCCCAAAGACAAGAGATTTCATGATAGCCCTGTTGTGAGTGTGTATTAGTTGCTAAGTTGTGTCTGACTTTTTGCAACCCATGGACTGTAGCCCACCAGGCTCCTCTTGTCCATGGATTCTCCAGGCAAGAATACTGGAGTAGGTTGCCATTTCCTTCTCCAAGAGATCTTCCTAATCCAGGGATCAAACCTGGGTCTCCTGCATTAACCATTTGAGCCACCAAGGAAGCCCAGTCCTGTTATAGGAAGGCACAAGTCCATCGAAGAAAGCTCAATTATAAGTTAAAGGCATGGGTAAAAAAAAACTGAGATACATCCACAGACTGGAATACCATTCAGTAATAAGAAGGAATTAACTATTGTTACACACAACAACATGGATGAATATCAAAATAATTATACCAGAAGTCAGACAAAAAAAGAATAAATACTTTCTGATAAATACTTTTCTGATTCTATTTATTAAAACACTAGAAAATGAAAACTAACCGATAGTAACAGTCACAGATCAGCAAGTGCCTGTGGTAGTGGGTAGGGTCTGTGAGCATGAATCATAGGGAGGGAAGACAAGGGAGTTCAAACAAGTTTGCAGTGATGATATGTTTACTGTCTTGATTATGATGATGGCTTCACAAATATATACATGTGTCAAACTCATCAAACTGTACACTTTAAGTACGTGTGGTTTATTATATGTCAATTCTACCTCAGTAGAGCTGGGATGAAAAGATTGTCAGGGGCATGTTACATTTTTCAAGATACATTTTTATCAAATTTGGCAACCAAAGCTTTATTCGTTTCATAAAACTGCATGAAGCATAAGATTGAGGATATTCAGGACCCCAAAACCTGACAAATTCTTAGCACTTGAGGTGTAAGTTATTCATTTTTCAAATCACATATAAATTACTGTTCTTTAGTTATGAAGACATTTAAATATACAAGAGTGTGCTTCATTTACATTTTTTCTTAACGAGACGTGAAGGACTTGATGGAGACTTTCCTTAAGACAAACAACTAATCTCATCAAATTAAAATTACAAGTCCTATTTTAGGTTTTGTATAGGGGAGAGGCTTAATGCTCTTTGTAGATTTTTATTGACCTCATATTCAGATGATGATCATTCCTGTCTCATTCACAAATGTTGACAACTACTTGTGCTTGTGTCTATATTTTCAGTATTCTAACCAAATGCTTGATGATGTCATATCAGACAAGTGGTGATTTGTTGTAGAATGAATGAGACCAGGAATCTCTTGTATATCTAGTGACTTTATAGTTCTGGGCTGGAAACAAAAAGCATTGGGAGCATAAACTATTTTCTTCCCCTATTTCAGTTAAAAGTCATTACTACTAACGTAAAGAGGATAGGAAAAATGAACCAGGTGGCTACACAGATGGTATTAGAAAAAAAGAATTCATAGTCACAAATGTAAAATAGTTGGGAAAGGGAGACACACTTTTCAGGAATGTTAGAAACACATCTTGGGTGACTTAACAATATGATCAATAAAGCTTGAACAGAAATTAAGCCCAAACTGCCCAAGCTGTAAAATGAGGTGTTATGGATGACAACTCTGACAACAAAAACTCAGTGGGAAGGGGAGGGGAGGGTAGAATCAGAAATTTACTGGGGAAAAGGTAAGAATACTGCTTTCTTTCTTGGGTGTATATGTGGTACTAACAAAAAACAATAAAATTCATTATGAGATAATAAATATATCTCAGACATATCACTGAGATTCTGTGGTTGGAACTGATAGTTTAAGTATGGAAAGTGAAAATGAAAAGTGTTAGTTGCTCAGTTGTGGCTGACTCTATGTGACCCCATGGACTGTAGCCCTCCAGGCTCCTCTGTCCATGGAATTCTCCAGGCAAGAATACTGGAGTAGGTTTCCATTCCCTTCTCCAAGGCATCTTCCCAGCCCGGGGATTGAACCCGAGTTTCCTGCTTTGGCAGGCAGATTCTTTACCACTGAACCACCAAGTATACAGCTAAAGTAAATTTAATACAAGAGGAAAAGCCCCAAACAATGCATACTGAAATATATGATTGTATTTTCTTAAAAAAAATTTTTTTTAATTTATTTGGCTGTGCTAGGTCTTAGTCACAACACGTGTGATCTTCATTGTGGCATGCAGGATGCTTGGTTGCAGGATGCTTGGTTGCAGCATGCAAACCCTTAGTTGCAGCATGTGGGACCTAGTTCCCTGACCAGGTACCAAACCCAGGCCCCCTGCATTGGGAACACAGAATCTTAGCCACTGAACCACCAGGGAAGTCACTATATGACTGTATTTTCAAAGGTTAACCCAAGAAAAGAAACATTTAGTACAAAGAAAAGGTAAACGACAAGGGCTAAGGTAAGAATGTGGTACTTATTCAGCCTGAGTAATATACGGCTGGTGCTTTTTAAAATAAAGATTATGGCACAGCAGCAGGTTATTCAGGTATCATTAAAGAGCCTTTTCTAAAAGATCTTTACTTGCTAAAAATATTTTGTTAGATGGCAGAAGCAGCAGTGAGGTGAATTACTATTTTGGACTTAATTCTAATCAACATGGAGGAACTATTTGGAAATGTGGATGTGAGAAAAGTATTAATACTTCTCTGTAGGTCTTAAATGTAGCATAAGAGAATTCTATGTAAATTAAGACAGATTCTCTGGGGGAAATTAATTTTAGGGAAAAATAAGAAAGCTCAAATAAAATACCATGTTTGTAGACTCAAATAAGTGATAAGATCAGAGAATCTAAAATACAAAAAAATTGACTCCATACATAAGAACACTCTTAGTAAAATAAGAAATCTGTTTTCTGAAATGGACAGCAGCACCTTTCATCGACTTAAGAAAGCTGGGAGTCCAGTAAGGATGAGGTGTGACATACCCTAGGTCAACATCCATCATCCAGTGTTGTGTGGCCCACAAGTAGAATACGGGAGTCTGAAAACCCCACAGGCTTAGCATCCCTCCCTTTGACGCCATTTGAGCCTGGTGGGCTGCCATCTATGGGGTCGCACAGAGATGAACATGACTGAAGTGACCTAGCAGCAGCAGCAGAAAATGTGTGATTCCCATCCCTGAGTTTTAGGCTCCATGGATCCTAGTTTCCAGGGGCAAACCAGGCTCCTTATTTCTAGAGTTTAGCATTCAAGGTGAAAACCTGCCATTCTGGCAGGGATGAGTGAGTTTTAAAATTGAAGGCAGTAGGGCTCCTCCATATTTGCCCAGTGGGACAGGGAAGAAAGTGTTTAGCACCCAGGTCAAGGATATACCCTTTCCCAATTTTGATAGTTAACGGACAATGACCTGAATAAATGATCTGAGAAGGATAAGTTGACAAGAGACTCACACAATTCAGAGATGAGAATCTGGGTCATAATACCACATAAGCCATCTAGACCAGCAGAGATGTAGGCTAAGGGTGCAGAAATCTAGAATTGGGAGTCTCAGAGGGAGACAGTAAGTATCGATTGCAGCTTGAAGACAGCTTTAATATTTGATTATTTTTAACTGCACTGGGTCTTTTGTGGCGCACGGGCTTCGTTGCCCCATGGCATGTGGGATCTTCCCGACCCAGGGACTGAACCCGTGTCCCCTGCACTGGCAGGTGGATTCTTAACCACCGGACCACCAGGGAAGTTCTGAAGACAGCCTTAGTGGCAGGAGTTGTATTCAACTGATAACCTACCTCTTTAACATTTTTTCCAGGAAAGAAACCAAATAATTCTGGAAGCGTTTTTCCCAAGGAAGAACTTGGCACACAAAGCCAGTAGGTCTAGCTGGCACCAGGGGTAGACTAGTGGTTGGCCTGGGTTAGCCCCCAGAACAGAGGCTCTCATTTCCTCAGCTGTCGGGAGTGCTGGCTGCTAATCATACATGCCAATTCCCTCTATGGATGGTGCAAATGTGTAAAAGCCTTGTCCCCTTGACTTAGAGCACCTCTCTGGCACGATTCCCATTCCAGAGCTCTCTGTGGGGTTGATGAGCCGCTGTATCACAGTTCAACCCTCCCTTCTTCACAGACCTGCTTTTCTCACCCCCTTGCAGGTCTGGTTCCTGAGACTACGCCCCAGTGAGCCTCCTGCATGCAAATTTCCTTCTCCCAGAGGCTGTTTCCCAGAGCACCCAAACTAAGACACTTGGGTAGAGGAGGATTTCTTAAACAAGCTAAAGAAAGTGCTAATAATAAATTAGAAGAGTGATAAATATGACAGTATTAAAGTTGAGTAACTCTGATCACCAAAGCCAGAAGTGAAGTTGCTCAGTCGTGTGCGACTCTTTGCAATCCCATGGGTCATCTGTCCATGGAATTTTCCAGGCAAGAGTACTGGAGTGGGTTGTCATTTCCTTCTCCAGGGTATCTTCCTGACCCAGGGACCAAACCCAGGTCTCCCACATTGCATCAACATCTGATCATCAAAAGACACTATTAAAAAAGGCAATTCAAAAGAGGTAGTTTTACATGACATAATTGATAAAGAACTCATATCTGGATATTTTAGAAATTCATCATATAAATAAAAAGAGAAAAATCCAATAAAGAATAATGCATAATGGGCATAGCCACTTTGCAAAAAAACATACAAATGGCTAATAAAATATGAAAAAATATAAAAATTTGACCATTTTCATGTAGGATAAAGAATATGCAAGTTAAAACCACAATGAAAGATGATTTTACTCTTACTAAAGTTGAATAAATTAAAAAGACACCAAGTATTGGCAACAGTGTGGAGCAAGAAGTTCACCCATGAATTCTTAGAGGGAATGTAAATTACATAACTACTTTGTAAATTGTCTATATTGACATCATCTACTAGAATTGAAGATACTGATACTCATACAGTACATATCTTAGAGAAACTCATGTACTTGTGCAATAAAATGTGTGTAAGACTCTTTGTAGCAATATTGTCTGTGAAAGCCCAAACTGAGAGCAATACAAATGCCCCCACCAATAGATATATTCTTTTAATTAAATGTTATGCAGCAATAAAAATGGCTGATGAAGCAATAACATGGTGAATCTTACAACATAATATTAGGGAAAAGAGGCAAATCAAAAAATAGTGCATTCAGTATGTTTCCATTTCTAAGAAATCTAACAACAGTCAAAATTTGAAAAGATATATGCACCCCTATGTTCATTGCAGCATTTGTTACAATAGCCAAGATATGGAAACAGCTTAAGTGCCCATCAACAGATGAATGGATAAAGATGTGGAAATATATATGTACAATGGACTATTACTCAGTCATAAACAAGGAATGAAATAATGCCATTTGCAGCAACATGGGTGGACCCAGGGATTACATACTAAGTAAAGTAAATCAGATAAAGACAGAAATCGTATAATATCACGTATATGTAGAATCTAAAAAAAAAGATGACACAAATGAACTTATTTACAAAACAGAAATAAACTCACATACATAGAAAACAAAATTATGGTTACCAAAGGGGAAAGGGGAGGTGGGAAAAACTAGGAGTTTGAGATTAACATATAGTAGTAGCAGTATAAAACAGATAACCAAAAAGGACCTACTGTATAGCACAGGAAACCATACTCAGTATCTTATATATAATCTATATGGGAAAAGAATGGGAAAAAAGAATGTATATTTGTATATAAACTTTACACTTGAAACTAATGCAACATTGCAAATCAACTATATTTCAATTAAAAAAATTTTTTTCCTGTTGTATGACCTTTAGAGAGAGTCAAGATGGCAGAGGAGTAGGAAGATGTAGAGTTCATCTCTCCCTACAAGTGCATCAAGAATACATCTACAAAGTGAACAGTCCTCACAGAGCACCTGCTGAACACTAGCAGAGGACTTCAGACACCTAAAGGGACAGGAAAGATCCCTGCATAACAAGGTAGGATGAAAGAAAGAAGGGAAAAGGGAAAGGAGAAGAGGCAGGATGGAAAGCTGCACCCCTGGGGGGAGCTGAAGGAGAGGAGAAGTTCCCACACCTAGAGAAGCCCCCTCACTGGTGGGGAGATCAGTTGGGTGGAAGGGGAGCTTTGGGGGCTATCAGAGGAGAGCACAGTAAATGATCTGTGGCAGACATTACTTTACCAACAAAGGTCCGTCTGGTCAAGGCTATGGTTTTTCCAGCGGTCATGTATGGATGTGAGAGTTGGACTATAAGGAAAGCTGAGTGCTGAAGAACTGATGCTTTTGAACTGTGGTGTTGGAGAAGACTCTTGAGAGCCCCTTGGACAGCAAGGAGATCCAACCAGTCCATCCCAAAGGAAACCAATCTTGAATATTCGTTGGAAGGTCAGATGCTGAAGCTGAAATGCCAATACTTTGGCCATCTGATGCAAAGAACTGACTCAGTTGAAAAGGCCCTGATACTGGAAAAGACTGAAGGTGGGAAGAGAAGGGTCCAACAGAGGATGATATGGTTGGTGGCATCACCAACACGATGGACATGAGTTTGAGTAAACTCCGGGAGTTAGTGATGGACAGAGAAGCCTGGCATGCTGCGGTCCATCGGGTTGCAAAGAGTCAGACACGACTGAGTGACTGAACTAACTGAGACAGGACAAACTAAGACAGATGGTCTGTGCCACAGCCTTGCGTGCCCCAGCCTGAGAGATGTGTTGCCAGTGTACAAGAGGGCTGGGTGCTAAAAGTGGGGGTTGGTGAGCAGGCCTGTGGAGAGCACTGCTCTTGGCTATGGGGAGACAGCCTAAGGGGATGGGAGTGAGGAAAAATGCAGCTGAGAATGCTTGTGGAGGAAACGCAGACCGCTGTAGAAGTGAAGCACCATCGTTAAGTGACATGCAAGAGGTAGGACCACCACTGAAGCCTCTCTCCCCACACATGACCCTTGCCTCCCTGGGTACTAAGAAAGGCTTCCTTCTTGTGACCCTGGCCACCACTGCATCCGTACTCCCCTCCTCAATAAGGCTGATTTATGTGTACCAGGACAGCCTTGGGAGCAGACCCCTTGGGTGGTCCACACGTGGGGATGGTGCTCAAACTATAGCTGAGCCCCAAGGGCCATGCAACTAAGGAAGAAAAGCTGAAATCTCTTCTCACAACTGCAAAAGCTGCAACTTGACACCCCTGAGACCACCTTTGTAAGTTCAGTGCCTGCAGAACTTCTAAACAGACAACGTGGGCTCCTATGTCCAAGAAGGGCCTAGCTTTAGCAGCTGTAGACTTTGTGGGCACTTAAACAGGGGGGTTGGGCCAGGCCAGAGTCTGAGCTGCCTCCATAGTGCCCACAGAGGGCCAAATCCATGATTACTGCAACCTGGGAGCTGACTTCAGTGGATCTGTCCTGGTGGCCTGGTGAAAACAATATCTGAGAGACAAAAGGCCAACTGCTGGCATGAAGGTGGGGCTGAAAGCAGTACCGAGTAATCTGAGAGCTTGCACAGCAGGTGAAAGGTGACACAGCAGAGGACACCCATAGGTGACCAGCTCCAGAGGAGGAATACTCAGTGGCTTCTCTCCCAGTGGGAGTGCTCCACTTCTGCCTCCCTCACACCACAGATCAGAACTACAACCAAGAAACAGATCTGGGGGGCCTCTACTACAACAACTTGACAGAGCAGGGACAACCACAGAGCAAAGGGGAGGCCCTGATCAATATCCGGTATAGCTCTGGTCACCACAACATCAGCCACACGCAGATATCTATACTAAAAACAACCCTTGCACCAAAAAAATGTTAAACCCATGCAGGCTGCACAGGGATGCTGCCACATAAAAATAGCCCTCCGTGACAGTCAGAGAGTTTAGTATTAGGAAGAAGAACCCCAAGAGCGTTTAGCTGTGAAAGCCAGTGAGACTTAAAAGCAAGAGCTCCACAGGGCTAGGGAAACAGAAACTGCACTCTTGGAGGGCAAGAAACAGTGACAGACTTTATTTCCTTGGGCTCCAAAACCACTGCAGATGGTGACTGCCGCCATAAAATTAAAAGACGCTTGCTCCTTGGAAGGAAAGTTATGACCAACCTAGACAGTATATCCAAAAGCAGAGACATTATTGACTTAAGTCCAAATAGTAAAAGCTATGATTTTTCCAATAGTCATGTCTGGATGTGAAAGTTGTCCCATAAGGATAGCTGAGAGCCAAAGAATTGATGCTTTTGAGCCGTGGTGTTGGAAAAGACTCTTGAGAGTCCCTTGGACAGCAAGGAGATCAAACCAGTCAATCCTAAAGGAAATCAATCCTGGATATTCAATTGGAAGGTCTGATGCTGAGACTGGAACTCCAATACTTTGGCCACCTGATACGAAGATTCGCCTCATTTGAAAAGACCCTGATGCTGGGAAAGATTGAAGGTGGGAGGAGAAGGGGACGACAGAGGATGAGATGGTTGGACAGCACCACCAACTAGATGGACATGAGTTTGAGCAAGCTCTGGGATTTGGTGAAGGACAGGGAAGCCTGGCATGCTGCAGTTCATGGGGTCACAAAGAGTCGGTAACTGAACAACTCTTGGAGGGCACACACAAGGTCTCATGTGTACTGGGACCCAGTACAAAGGAGCACCCCCATGAGAACCTGGGCTAGACCTACATAGCGGTCTTGAAGGATCTCTTGGGGAGATGAAGGTAGACTATAACTCACTGCTGGGGCAAGGACACTGGTAACAGAAGCGCCAGGGAATACTGACTGGAGCGAGCTCTGCTGAAATGTCTACATTTCAGCACCAAGACAGCCCCATCCATCAACTTGCATGCTCCAGTGCTGGAAAGCCTCAAGCCAAACAACCAACAAGGTAGGAACACAGCTCCCCCCATTAGAAGACAGGTTGTACTGTCTTTTGAGTACTGAGCTCAGTTCAGTTCAGTTCAATTCAGTCGCTCAGTCGTGTCCGACTCTTTGCGACCCCATGAATCGCAGCACGTCAGGCCTCCCTGTCCATCACCAACTCCCGGAGTTCACTCAGACTTGCGTCCATCGAGTCAGTGATGCCATCCAGCCATTTCATCCTCGGTCGTCCCCTTCTCCTCCTGCCCCCAATCCCTCCCAGCTCAGAGCCACCTCAAAACACACCCATTGACATGGCCCTGCCCATCAGAAGGACAAGACCCAGCTCCATCACCAGAGGGCAGGCACCTGGCCCTTCTACCAGGAAGCCTGCACAAGCCCCTAGACCAACCTGCTGCACCAGTGGGCAGTGGGACAGAAGCAAGAGGAACTAAGATCCTGCAGCCTATGGAGAGGAGACCAGAAACACAGGAAATTAGGTAAAACAAGATGACAAATAAATATGCTGCAAGTGAAGGAACAAGATGACAACCCACAAGAACAACTAAATGAAGAGGAACCAGGCAATCTACCTGAAAAAAGTTGAATGACCTTTAGAAAAAAGCAAGAAAATTGTTGCCATTAGAGTTAGAAGACCAATTATCTCTTGAGGAAAGGAGGGCTTTGGACTGGAAAGGGCACACAGAGGATTTCTGTGGGTGGGTATATCTAATTTTGGATCTGTGTGGTGGTTACTCAGATGTTGGCTTTAAAAGTATTCCCCTATACCCTGTGGTAAACCATAATGGAAAAAAAAATATTTAAAAGAATGTATATACATGTATAACCAAATCACTTTGCTGTACAACAGAAATTGACAACGTTGTAAAACAACTATACTTCAATAAAAATAAATAAGAATGAAGAAGTCATCACTCCTCTGTATATTTCAGATTTTAAAATGTTAAAAAAAAAATAAGGAAGTAGGTCAAAAATAAAAGGTAAGTCACTCAGATAAACTCAAAACCTTAGATTCAAAGAATGTAGTAACGTGGGCATGGAACATCCATGTTTGTCCTTGGAGCTACTATTCATTCTCCTTTGTTTGGACCCAATTGGTAGCTGGAGCTTTGTAGAATCTACTCCATGATTTGTATCCTTCAGCCAGGTTATTCCTTTTCTAGGCTCCAGCCAAATTATATTCCTCACAGCCACCAACCAAGTTCAAGTTCTTATTACTTTTTGTCTGATTTATTGTGGAAGCCATCTCACTTGATCTCTGTATATTTCATCTCTGCTCATTTAAATCCATTTTAACTTTGGCAGGTTAATGGCTTTGAAATATGAATCTACGTTTTTCTCCCTGGTATTTTGTTTTATTACCATCTACCTCAACCACCAACCCTTTTTTTATTTTGTTTTGTTTTCCAGTTTGATGCACAGTATTCATTGCCTCTGGAGAGGAATGACATAAAATTCAGAAGTCAGTTTTTGGTCTTTGATTTCTAAGAGCCAGGGTTTCTGTGAGGGGAATGAGTGTGAAGGGGTCACAAGTACTGCATGGAAGTCAGAATATTCACTCTACTAAAAGTAAAGACAAACCCCAGCTGAATTACTTTCTTTGACCCTTAAAATACTAGCCCACACAGTTTTTTACAATAATATAAATGAGTTGCCATTACTTAAAAAATGTTAATTACTTTACAAAATTCTCTGAAGAATGTGAGAAGATCAGGCCACACTGAACTTTTATTTATGAATGACAACTGGCTATAGTGGAGAAATTGCTATGTTTGTTTAGAACAGCACATGAAATCCCTGGTACTTTATTGTGTCTTGTACCATCAGTGTTACGTGCATGTGTTTTTGTTTGTTTTGTGTGTGTGTTGGTTTTATTTTGTAGTGAAGAAGAAAGCATTTCTTGCACTCATACATATACGTGTGCACGTGCAACCGTGTCCAAATCTTTGCAACCCCCTGGACTGTAGCCCACCAGGCTCCCTTGTCTATGGGATTCTCCAGGCAAGAACATGCAAGTGGGTTGCCATGCCCTTCTCCAGGAGAGCTTCCTGACTCCCGGATTGAAATCAAGCCTCCTGCATCTCTTGCGTTGGCAAACAGATTCTTTACCACTGCTTGCACTCATATCTATTATCAAAATGGGAAAGCAGAACAAAGCTGAGAAACAGGCTTGGCTCTCCAGGACCATTTACTTATGGTTCCTGCCTCATTCCTGGTCCCTTTAGGCAGGGACTGTGAAAACAGCCTCAGCCCTGACAATGATTCTTTCATGGACCAGCCTCTAATCAGGCTCCTTTGAACTCTTTTCCAACATGGACTTTCATACTTATTTCTGCTCTGTCCAAGTATAGCAAGAATTCTGCTATGTCAGTTTAACCACACCCTCTCACCATCTATATCTCTTCATTCTTGATGTGAAATCATGTTTCTCATACTCCACTGTGCCCCAGGAGACACCTGGAGTAACAGGTAAATTTGGCCTTGGAGTACAGAATGAAGCAGGGCAAAAGCTAATAGACTTCTGTCAAGAGAACACACTGGTCATAGCAAGCACCCTCTTCCAACAACACAAGAGAAGACTCTACACATGGACATCACGAGATGGTCAACACTGAAATCAGGTTGATTATATTATTTGAGGCCAAAGTAGGAGAAGCTCTATACACTCAGCAAAAACAAGACTGAGAGCTGACTGTGGCTCAGATCATGAACTCCTTATTGCCAAATTCAGACTTAAATTGAAGAAAGGGGGGAAAATCACTAGACCATTCAGGTATGACCTAAATTCAAATCCCTTATGACTATACAGTGGAAGTGAGAAATAGATTTAAGGGACTGGATCTGATAGGCAGAGTGCCTGGTGAACTATGAATGGAGTTTCGTGACATTGTACAGGAGACAAGGATCAACATCACCAAGAAAAAGATGCAAATAAGCAAAAAGGCTGTCTAAGGAGGCCTTACAAATAGCTGTGAAAAGAAGAGAAGTGAAAAGCAAAGGAGAAAAAGAAAGGTATAAGCATCTGAATGCAGCGTTCCAAAGAATTGCAAGGAGAGATAAGAAAGCCTTCCTCAGCAATCAATGCAAAGAAATAGAGGAAAACAGTAGAATGGGAAAGACTAGAGATCTCTTCAAGAAAATTAGAGATACCAAGGGAACATTTCATGCAAAGATGGGCTCAATAAAGGACAGAAATGATAGGGACCTAACAGAAGCAGAAGATGTTAAGAAGAGGTGGCAAGAATACACAGAAGAACTGTACAAAAAAAGATTTTCGTGACACAGACAATCACGATGGTGTGATCACTCACCTAGAGCCAGACGTCTTGGAAAGTGAAGTCAAGTGGGCCTTAGGAAGCATCACTACGAACAAAGCTAGTGGAGGTGATGGAATTC
>SJYV01049607.1:55016-123136 GCA_006410875.1 Neotragus pygmaeus
ATATATATATATATATGCATCTCCTTTCACAAATTCATTCACTTAACAAGCATTAGCTGAACACCCAGCACATGCCAAACACTATACTGGGAGTATAGAGCTGAACAAGAAATGGTCTCTTTCCTAACGGATTTTACATCTCGTGGGGAAGGCTGCAGAGAAGCAATGGTTACAATGCACTATGATAACTGCTTCAACAGAGTTGAGCACAAAGCAGTTCCTGAACACCCAGGAGGGGCAAGCTGTGGTGGCTGGGAGGTAGGTTTCTAAGGAGAGGACTCCTTCAGCTGAGTCTTGCAGGTTTAGTAAAAATTAACCAGCTCAGGAGAAAGGATGTTCCAGGTGGAAAGCAGCATGTTCAAGGTCATGGAGATCGGTGAGTTATTCAGGGAGCTATGTTTCACCCGTGGGGAGAGGTGGAAGAGTGGTGGTAGATGCTGCTGAACGGACAGGTCTTGACTGAACCATAAAGTCCAAGGTGTGAATACGAAGTGTGTCCTCTACCCTACAGTTTATAGGGAGCCATACTGAGTGACTGAGAATGCATGCACACAAGCACGCACATTGAAAAGTTAGGCAGAGGCGTGACATATTTAGATTGTTAACTTTGTGCTTCTATGCTTCCCTCTCTGTCTACAATGTCCTGCCTCAACTCTGCTTAACTTATACTTAGCTTAACAGAGTTCATTCACTCAGGATCATTCAAATGTCAGTAGCATTTCTAGACATACTGCTCTTTATTCTGGTTCAGTTCAGTTGCTCAGTCATGTCCAACTCTTTGTGATCCAATGGGCTGTAGCCTGCCAGGCCCCTGTGTCCACGGGATTTTCCAGGCAAGAATACTGAAATAGGTAGCTGTTTCCTTCTACACAGGACCTTCCTGATCCAGGGACTGAACCTGCTTCTCTTGTGTCTCCTGTATTGGCAGGCGGGTTCTTTACCACTGTGCCTCCTGAGAGGCCCCTAGTACTTCATATATGGTAGGTTTTCACTAAAAGTTTTGTTAGACTGAACTAAAAAATCTCAAATATGAGCTTAAAGAAAATCAGAAACCAGAAACTCAGAAATTTTATGTGCTTCAGTTCAATCTAATAATCAGTATTCAGGCTGAATTTTAGTAAAAGAAGCAGAAAGGTTCCATTCGTTAAGTCAAGATACTTTAAAATCATAAACCGATTTAACCTCTGGCTCAGTACTCATTCAGCCAAATTGCTGTCCTTCAAGGTTCCATTCACTACTACAAAAATTAAATCAGTGAAGTCCACTCAAAATGAATGACAGATTATCTTTCAGGGAAGCATTCATTTAAAAAAAAAAAAGAGGGAGAGACAAGCTTACCGATTGAGGTTCTGAGTAGGTACCAAGTCCGATGATAGGAATGCTGTTCCCATCACTTAGAGGTATGCGGTGATTCACAGCGCTGAGGTGCATCTGGGAGAGTCTGAGGTTTCAAATTTGCAGAGATGATAGTGAACACCACAGAGCAGTCCTTTTGAGAAGGTGTGCTAATGTCTATTTATTCAAAGAAAGGACAACCAGAGGGAGGAGCGGTGGGAGGGAAGAGATTTCTCAACTTGTTTAGTTTTTTTTTTTTTTTCAGGTTGTTCTGGAAATCCTAACTGCGATTGTCCTTTGAACTTATGAAAAGCATGTAGATAATAACCCATTGAGATCTTATGCTTACATCTCTACAAATAATTGATTTTAAAGATGAAAGGATGCAATCTGACAGGATGCTTTTGTCAGCAAGTAACAGACGTATCACAAATTCTTTTTTAAAAATGTATGGGCCTTAAGTCTAGCTTCAGGTGAGACTGCTGCTGCAGCTAAGTCATATTCAACTCTGTGTGACCTCATGGACGGCAGCCCACCAGGCTCCCCCATCCCTGGGATTCTCCAGGAAAGAACACTGGAGTGGGTTGACATTTCCTTCTCCAATGCATGAAAGTGAAAAGTAAAAGTGAAATTGCTCAGCCCTGTCTGACTCTTAGCGACCTCATGGACTGCAGCCCAGCAGGCTCCTCCATCCATGGGATTTTCCAGGCAAGAGTACTGGAGTGGGGTGCCATTGTCTTCTCCACCAGCTGAAACTAGAGTAAGTTTTCCAGGACCTCCCTAGAGATTCAAGCTAGCAGGACTGGGAAAGGGTTTGGAAATTTTATTACCTAGTTAAGTAGGAGGGCTTCCCAGGTGACTCAGTGGTAAGGAATCCTCCTGCCAAAGCAGGAGACACAAGAGATATGAGTTTGGTTCCTGGGTAGGGAAGATCCCCTGGAGCTCGAAATGGCAACCTACTCCAGTACTCTTGCTTGGGAAATTCCATGGACAGAGGAACCAGCCTGGCAGGCTACAGTCCATGGGGTCGCAAAGAGTCGGACATGACTGAGCACATACAAGGAAGGAAATTAAGCGGGAAACTGGACTGGAGGGGAAAATGATTTGACCAGGAACCAAATTCTCATTCTCCAATTCATTTCTCTGTCTCCTTACTCTCTCAGCAGACTTTTCCCTCATCACTGAAAGATGGTAGCCAGTCCTTAGAGTGATGTGATTCCAAGTTCAAACCTAACAAAAAACAGAGGGGTGCTTTACATCATAGCTCATGTGGTAATCTAGAAATAGGGTCCAGTTGGCCTCAGTTGCCTCTTTTAGTTCACAGAAGCAACCACTAAGTCAATCATAGGTGTCAGAGAAAATAAAAGACTGATTGCTTTAAATAAATAGAAGTCATTTCTAACTTTGGAGTTGGGCTTAATCCCACTTGGGGAGATTCTGAAGACTGTTAAAAATGGAAAGAAGTAACAATTAGCAAAACAATTAACACAAGTTTATTATAGTCTTCCTCCAAAGGACTGTGCTGTGTATGAGAGTCTGGACCTGGTGATCTTAAAGATAGCTGTGTCCATGTTGGTTAAGTAGCTTGAAGTTGGTCTCTAACTGTCTCTCTAGGACAACCTAATTCTTGCTTACATACACATGATTAGCCAGCAGACAGTAATTTCAACTAGGCTGGGGAAGGGTAGAATTTGGGGAGCGGTGGTTTTCAATTTGTTTGTAATTCAATCCAACATGCTGAGATGTTGACTATATATATGTTTCTTTTGTAAACATAGTTTATTTTATTTTTCGTTGTGCTGGGTCTTCATTGCTGCACGCAGGGTTTCTCTAGTTGCAGTGAATAGGGGCTACTCTGTTGCAGTGCCAGATCTTCTCACTGAGGTGGCTTCTCTTGTTGTGGAGCACAGGCTGTAGGTACCAGGGCTCAGTGGTGGTGGCATATGGGCTTAATTGCTTCGAAGCATGTGGAGTCCTCCTGGACCAGGGATCAAACCGGTGTCCCCTGCATTGGCAGGCAACTCTTATCAATTATAGGGCGGTCCACTGTACCGCCCCTATGATTGACTTAGTGGTATAGACCTTTGTATGAACACTAGTTTTCATTTCTCTTGGCTAAATACCCAGGAGTGGGATTGCTGGGTCATGTGATGTGTTTAACTATGTAGGAAGCTGACAAACTGCTTTTTAGAACAACTATATCTTCTTGCATCCCCGCATAAGAGCTGCTATTTTTCCATATCCTTTTTAGCATTTAAGATTGTCAGTGTTTTTAAACTTTAACCATTCTGATAGCTTTGTCATTGTTAATGATGTTGAACACTTTTTCTTATACTTATTTGCCATCTACATAGCCTCATAGTGAAGTGCCTGTTCAAACGTGGGTTCAGTGCCCATTTTTTAATGAAGTTGTTTGTCCTTGTAGTCTTGAGTTTTAAGATTTCTTGGTAAAGTCTTGAAACATGTCCTTTACTGAATACATGGTTTACAAATATTTTTTTCTCAGTATGTAGCTTGTCTTTTCATTCTCTTGACTGTGCCTTTCATGTAGCAAAAGACTTTAATTTGATAACGTTTAGTATATTTACATTGTGTTTCGAGTTTCATATAAAAGAACTCTTTGAATTCTAGGTCACAAAAGTTTTATTATATTTTATCCCTAAAAGTTTTAGATACTTTCATCTTCTCCATTTAGACCGATAATCCATTTTGAGTAAATTTTTGTATAATTTAGCATATTTAAGTAGAAGTATTTTGTTTTATATAAAGGAATCCTATTGCTCCGATTCCATTAGTTGAAAATGTTATGCTCTCTTCACTGAATTTCTTTTGCACTACTGTTAAAAATCAAGGGTCATATTTGGGTAAATCTACTTTTGGACTTTCTACTTTGTTTCATTGATTTACGCATCTTTTCCTTCACTGACACCACATTGTCTAGATACTTTTAACTTTATAAAAGGCCTTAACATCATATGGTATAATTTCTCCAACTTTTTTCTTTTCCAAAAGTGCCTTTCATTTCAGTACATTTCAGTACAGTTCATTTCAGTACAGTCGCTCAGTCGTGTCCGACTCTTTGCGACCCCATGAATCGCAGCACACCAGGCCTCCCTGTCCATCACCAGCTCCCAGAGTTCACTCAGATTCATGTCCATCGAGTTAGTGATGCCATCCAGTCATCTCATCCTCTGTCGTCCCCTTCTCTTCCTGCACCCAATCCCTCCCAGCATCAAAGTCTTTTCCAATGAGTCAACTCTTCTTATGAGGTGGCCAAAGTACTGGAGTTTCAGCTTTAGCGTCATTCCTTTCAAAGAAATCTCAGGGCTGATCTCCTTCAGAATGGACTGGTTGGATCTCCTTGCAGTTCAAGGCACTCTCAAAAGTCTTCTCCAACATCACAGTTCAAAAGTGCCTTAGCCATTCTTATTTATTTAATTCCTATATAAATGTTAGAATCAGCTTTTCTTTGTCTTCAAATGTCCTGCTAGAGTTTTTTTTTTAATTGAGTTAAATCTGTAGATCAATTTCTTATTCTTTACTACACTGAGCCTTTGAATCCATGAAGACAGTATTTCTTTCTATTTATTTAGGTCGTCACCATTTTGAACTTCAGCATATATATCCTATATTTGTTTGTTAGATTTATATCTAACTATAGGTATAAATACTTATTTTTTTAGAGCTATTGTACATGGCATTTTAAAATCCTGTTTCCAGCTGTACTTTGCTAATACATAGAAATATGATTAATTTTTATGACTTCAATCATTTTGAGTTTATTGAGACTTGAATTTGTTTTTGTTGCCTGACATACTATTATGAAGAATACTCCATATGCACTTGAGAAAAACATGTAATCTGCTGTTTTGGTATTCTGTAGATGTCTTTTAGACATAGTTGGTTCATAGCATGGTTCAAATTTTCTATTTTTAAACTGATCTTCTGTCTAGTTGTTTTATCTATTCTTTGGAATGAGGTATTGAAGTTTCCAATTGTTACTGTAAAACCATGTCTTCTTTCAATTACATCAGTTTTTGCTTCATATATTTTGTGGTTCTTTTGTTAGAGGCATATGTTTATAATTAGTATATCTTGACATGTTGATCTTTTTGTCAGCATGCATTGATAATGCCTTTCTTTGTCCTGTAACAATTATTGTCTTCAAGTCTATATTAGTCGACTTATATTAGTCTGATATTAGTACAGCCACCCCAGTTTTCTTTTGGCATTTTTTGCACTGCATGGAATTTATTTCTTATATTTTCAGTCTACTTGTGTCCTTGGATTTAAAGTGAGCTTCTTTTTAGCAACATATATTTAGATCATTTTAAAAAATCTATTCTTCCAATCTCTCTCTCTTTTTAAATGTATTTATTTATTTATTTTTATTTTTGTCTGGGCTATGTCTTTGTTGCTATACTGGGGCTTTCTCCCGTTGTTGCAAGCTGAAGCTACTCCAGCTACTTAGTTGCAACACAGTGGTTTCTCTTGTTGAGTACAGGCTCTGGATGCAGGCGCTTCAGTAGTTGGGGTTCTCAGGCTTAGCTGCCTGGAGGCACGTGGAATCTTCACGGATCAGGGATAGGACCCATATCCCCTGCATTGGCAGATGGATTCTTAACTACTGGGCCACCAGGGAAGTCCACTAATCTCTTCTCTTTCACTGGAGGGTTCAATCCATTTACAGTTCACGCAATTATTGATAAGAAAATATTTACTTCTGCAATTTTGCTGCTTGTTTTCTGTCTTATTGTCTTTTTATTCTTCAGTTACTCCACTAGTGCCTTGTTCTGTGAGTGATTTTTTTTTTTTCTAGTTTACTGTTCTGATTCCCATCTTGTTTCTTTTTCTGTATACGTTAAACCTGTGGTGGATTCATGTCGATGTATGGCAAACCCAATAGAGTATTGTAAAGTCAAATTAAAAAAATAAATAAATAAATAAATAAATTTTTTTTAAAAAAGGTGTTTGTTTTTATTTATTTATTTTTATACCCTTTAGTCTGATTGAGCCGCTATAACAAAATCTCATAGACTATGTGTCTTAAACAACAGCCATTTATTTTTCACAGTTACAGAGACTGAAAAGCACAATGTCAAGGTGAAGATACTGGCAAAGAGTTCTGATGAGAGTTCTCTTCCTGGCTTGCAGATGGCCGGCTTCTAGTTATTTCTTCACATGGTGGGAAAAAGAGAAAGACAGAGAGAGAGGATGAGAGAAGGAGTACACTCTGGTCTCTTCTTATAAGGTTATAAACCTCATCAAGAATACCTCACCCACATGACCTAATTACCTTCCAAAGATCCCATCTCCAAATGCCAAACACATTGGGAGTTAAGGCTTCAACATATGAATTTTGAGGAGACACAATTCAGTCCATAATAATAGTTACCCTGGGGTTACAGTTAGTATCTTAACTTGTAAGAATTAAGTTTGAATTAGCACCAAGCTACTCTCTGCTGCTGCTGCTAAGTCACTTGTTGTGGTCCAACAAGTGCGACCCCATAGATGGCAGCCCACGAGGCTACCCCGTCCCTGGGATTCTCCAGGCAAGAACACTGGAGTGGGTTGCCATTTCCTTCTCCAATGCATGAAAGTGAGAAGTGAAAGAGTCGTGTCTGACTCTTTGTGACCCCATGGACTGTAGACTACCGGGTTCCTCCGTCCATGGGATTTTCCAGGCAAGAGTACTGGAGTGGGGTGCCATTGCCTTCTCTGATCCTTTACAACTCCATCTCCTCCCTTTATGCTGTTATTTTTACATCTTTATACATCACGGATCAATTAACATGCATATATAATTATTGTTTTAATTATCTTACATTCATGTAGAAAAAAAGAGAAGTTATAAATGAAACATGCAATTCCACTGGTTTTTATATTTATCTGTTTAATATGTAGATACATATACTGTTGTGTTGTTTATTTCTTCATATGGCTTCAAGTATGCCTTTATCTTGTAGCCTGGAGGACTCCCTTCAGCATTTCTTATAGTGCAGGTCTTAATGATGGTTTTTCTAGATATAGAATTATTGGTGAAATTCTTTTCTTTCAGCCCATTAAATATTTCACCCTGGGACTGAAGGTTGCAGGTTCAATTCCTGGTCTGGGAATTCAGGTCCCACATGCCGCTGGTATGGCAAACAAAAAAAGGTAAATATGTCATTGCACTGCCTTCTGGCTTCCAATTTCCACAAAAAAATGGGCTATTAATTGCACATAGTGTTTCCTGTATGTGATGAGTCACTTTCTCTTGCTGCTTTCTAGATTCTCTCTTTGTCTCAGGGATTTGACAATCTGACTCTCCATGGTGGCTCAGATGGTAAAGAATCTACCTGCAGTACAGGAGACCTGGGTTTGATCCCTCAGTTGGGAAGATCCACTAGAGAACAGAATGGCAACCCACTCCAGTATTATTGCCTGGAGAATCCCATGGACAGAGGATCCTGGCAGGCTACAGTCCATGAGGTCACAAAGAGTTGAACATGACAGGGTGACTAACACTTTGACTTCTTAAACTGGATATCAATTGATCTGCCTGTACTTTTAATCTCTAAAATTTCTATTTTTTCGTTTCTATAATTTCTCCTAATATTCTGTATTTGGTGAGACACATTCTCCTGGTTCCTCTAGTTCTTTCTCCATAATTTCCTTTGGTTCTTTGAGCATGTTTAAGAGAGTTGATTTAATGTCTATGTCTAGTAAATCTAAATGCCTATGTGTCCTCATGGACAGTCTATTAATTTCTTTTTTCTCCCCTGTAGATGAGCCATGCTTCCCTGTTTAGTCATGGCTTTGAGTTCTTTTGGTTCGTTTAAACCTGGAGATTTTTAACATTAATGTGTGGCAACTCTGGAAATGAGATTTCCCTTCCCCCAAGGGTTTGTTTCTGCTGCTACTTGTTGGCTGTTGCTGTTTGCTTGTTTTGTGACTTCCCAGACAATTTTGGTGAAGTTTGTGTTATTTGTTATGTGAAGAAATCTGTGTTCCATTAACTTTGGGGTCACCTGTTGTTTTAACAGTGTTTCTTTCAATGTTTGGAAGAAAAAGAAAAGATAAAAAAATACTCTCTTAGTCTTTGCAGATTGGTTCTGTGTTACAGCATTCCTTGGGCTTAGCCAGGTTGCTTACAATTTTGCCTCAACCTTCACTCAAAGCTTGCTCAGAGCCTGAAGGCCAGCCAGAAATGAAAGCTTGGAGTCTTTTCAGGCCTTTTTTATCTTCAGCATGCAGTACTGGCACTATGTGTATCTGATTCCCTGGTATGCACAGGAGCCTTTAAAAATCCCCTTATCCCTAAATACCTCTTTTCCCAATCTGTTGTTTCCTAGGCTTTTTGGTTTGTTTGTTGCTTGTCCCTTTAGCTCTTTGAGCCTACTGAAGAGATTTGATTTAATATATATACCTAGTAAGTCTAAACGCCTAGGTGTCCTCATAGACAGGGTCTATTGACTTCTTTATTTTCCCCCATGGATGAGACATTAATTGTTAATTGTTGTTTGTTACTATTATCCCTAGCCCATGGCTGCTACAGCCAATATTTCTGCCTTGAAATGCAGATAGCAAAATCCTCCTAATTAGCCACCTTAAAGCTAGAAATGCTTTGAGTAAGGCAAAATAAAGGCAAGCCCTTCAGGGAGCCACTAGACGGGCTGGAACTCAACAGCCAAAATTCTTAGAAAATTCTTTGAGAAATTCTGCATTCCTCCATCTGGCCACTAGCATACTGTACCAGGAATGCGGGTGCAGTCCTCACAACTGGCACCACACATGGGGTACAGTGCATGGTAGGTAGCAATTTGAATCACCATAGCTGTATCTTATTGCAAAGCAACAGCTTCTTTCTTTATCAAGCTTCCCCCGATTGTAAATTTTGACTAAACACCAGAGTTCTGTAAAAAAAAAAAAAAAAAAAAAAAAGATTCTGACAGCTTTTATCAGCTCATCAGCTTTTTTTTGTTTGTTTGTTTGTAAAGGGACAGCGTTACTGTGGTATTTTCATCTATTCATTTAAAAAAAATCTTTTTTACTTATCTGTTTGAGGTGGGACTAGTTCTGCTTTTCAAGTTCACTTTATCTTTCTTCCATCATCTATTCCATTCTGCCACTGAACTCATCCACTGAGTTCTTTTTTTCTTAAGTAGACTTTCTTTTTTAGAAAAGTTGTAGGTTCACAGCAGAATCGAGCAGAAAGTACAGGAGTTTTATGCTTTTTCTACTATCAACACCCCTCCCCCATCCCAGAGTGGTACATTTGTTACAATCAATGAGTCTGTTTTGACACATCATTATCCACTGAAGTCCATGGTTTACATCAGATTTGACTCTTGGTATTGTACATTCTATGGGTTTTGAAAAATATATAATATTATGTGCTCATCATTACAATATGATACAGAATTGTTTCACTGCCCTAGAAATTCTCTGTGGTTTGCTTACTCACCCCGACCTCCTTCCTAGTCCTTGGCCACCACTGATCTTTTTACTGTTTCTGAAGTTTTTGCTTTTCCAAAATGTCATATAGTTGGAATCATACAGATTTTCAGATTTGGCTTCTTTTATTTAGTAATGGCTTAAAGCTCAACATTCAGAAAATAAAGATCATGGCATCTGGTCCCATCATTTCTTGGCAACTAGATGGGGAAACAGTGGAAACAGTGTCAGACTTTATTTGGGGGGCTCTAAAATCACTGCAGATTGTGATCGCAACCATGAAATGAAAAGATGCTTACTCCTTGGTAGCAAAGTTATGACCAAACTAGATAGCATATTCAAAAGCAGAGATATTACTTTGCCAACAAAGGTCTGTCTAGTCAAGGCTATGGTTTTTCCAGTAGTCATGCATGGATGTGAGAGTTGGACTGTGAAGAAAGCTGAGTGCCAAAGAATNGAAGGGAAAGGCTACCCACTCCAGTATTCTGGCCTGGAGAATTCCATGGACTGTAGAGTCCGTGGGGTCACAATGAGTCAGACACTACTAAGTGACTTTCACTTGGCTTTATATGATGTTTATTAAGTAAATGTGACATTGATCTGGAGTAAATGTGAACATATTCCAGGATTTTGGGGCCAAGGGTCAGGTAGCTGATAAACATAATTGTGAACTTTTTTTTTTTTAATAAACTCTGCTGAATAATGCAATGTTGTAGAAGAAGGAAATGTATTGTTGAACATGACCTGTAATAATTCACTATGTCTATGTCTTCCATAGAAATGAACTCTTAGGGGTGAGTTACATGCTCTGTAAAGTTTTGTATTCTCATTGAGTGGCATAGTTTCTACTATATAAAAGAGGCTGAAAAAAAGATTTATTTGAATTCAGTTTACATAGATGGTCTAGCCTTTGAATAATGAAGCCTAGAATGTCAGAGTTGGAATAAACTTTGAAAATATGCTGTAATATTAACAGAATAACACAGAATTAATGTCCTAATTGTTATTCTTAAAATTTTTGGCCTCCTGAATGGTTAAAATTGGTTGCCTATAAGCACTCAGTGCCTTTTGATTTTGAAAGAATTGTTGTTCAGTCATATCCAACTCTTTGCAACACCATAGACTGCAGCACACCAGGCTTCCCTGTCCTTAACTATCTCTAGGGGTTTGCTCAAATTCATGTCCATTGAGTCTGTGATGCCATCCAAACATCTCATCCTCTGTTGTTCCCTTCTCCTCCCACATTCAATCTTTCCCAGCATCAGGGGTTTTTCCAAATGAGTCAGTTCATCGCATCAGGTGGCCAAAGTATTGGAGTTTCAGCATAAGCATCAGTTCTTCCAATGAATATTCAGGACTGATTTCCTTTACTATTGACTGTTTGATTTCCNCCACATTCAATCTTTCCCAGCATCAGGGGTTTTTCCAAATGAGTCAGTTCATCGCATCAGGTGGCCAAAGTATTGGAGTTTCAGCATAAGCATCAGTTCTTCCAATGAATATTCAGGACTGATTTCCTTTACTATTGACTGTTTGATTTCCTTGCAGTCCAAGGGACTCAAGAGTCTTCTCCAACACCACAGTTCAAAAGCATCAGTTCTTTGGCACTCAGCTTTCTTTATAGTCCAACTCTCACATCCATACATGACTACCGGAAAAAACCAAAGCTTTGACTAGATGGATCTTTGTCGGCAAAGTAATATCTCTGCTTTTGAATATGCTGTCTAAATTTGTCATAGATTTTCTTCTGAGAAGAAAGAGTCTTTTAATTTCATGGCTGCATTGATTTTGGAGTCCAAGAAAATGAAGTCTGTCACTGTTTCCATTCTTTCCCCATCTATTTGCCGTGAAGTGATGGGACCGGATGCCATGATCTTAGTTTTTTTGAATGTTGAGCTTTAAGCCAACTTTTTCACTCTCCTCTTTCACTTTCATCAAGAGGCTCTTTAGTTCTTCACTTCCTGCCATAAGGGTGGTGTCATCTGCATATCTGAGGTTATTGATATTTCTCCTGGCAATCTTGATTCCAGCTTGTGCTTCATCCAGCCCAGCATTTCACATGATGTACTCTGCATATAAGTTAAATAAGCAGGGTGACAATATACAGACTTGACATACTCCTTTCCCAGTTTGGAACCAGTCCATTGTTTCATGTCTGGTTCTAACTGTTGCTTCTTGACCCACATATAGATTTCTCAGGAGACAGTTAAGGTGCCTCTGGTATTCCCATCTCTTTCAGAATTTTCCACAGTTTGTTGTGATCCACATAGTCAAAAGCTTTAGCATAGTTCATGAAGCAGAAGTGGATTTTTTTTTTGGTGGTGGGGGGAATCCTCTTGCTTTTTCTATGATCCTCTGGATGTTGGCAATTCAATCTCTGGTTCCTCTGCCTTTTCTAAATCCAGCTTCAACATCTGGAAGTTCTCAGTTCACGTAATGTTAAAGCCTGGCTTAGAGAATTTTGAGGATTACTTTGCTAGCGTGTGTGCTGAGTGCAATTGTGTGGCAGTTTAAACATTCTGTGGCATTGCCTTTCTTTGGGATTGGGATGGAAACTGACATTATCCAGTCCTGTGGTCACCGCTGAGTTTTCCAAATTTGCTGGCATACTGAACATAGCATTTTCACAGCATCATCTTTTAGGATGAAAAAGCTCAACTGGAATTCCATCACTTCTACTAGCTTTATTCATAGTGATGTTTCCGAAGGCTCACCTGACCTCACACTCCAGCATTCCTGGCTTTAGGTGAATGATCACGCCATTGTGATTACCTGGGTCCTTAAGACCTTTTTGGTATAGTTTTGTGTATTCTTGCCACCTCTTCTTAACATCTTCTGCTTCTGTTAGGTCGATACCATTTCTGTCCTTTATTGAGCCCATCTTTGCATGAAATATTCCCTTGGTATCTCTAATTTTCTTGAAGAGATCTCCAGTCTTTCCAATTCTATTGTTTTCCTCTATTTCTTTGCATTGATTGCTGAGGAAGGCTTTCTTATCTCTCCTTGCTATTCTTTGGAACTCTGCATTCAGATCGATATATCTTTTCTGTTCTCTTCTGCCATTCACTTTCTTTTCTCAGCTATTTGTAAGGCCTCCTCAGACAACCATTTTGCCTTTTCTTTTTCTTGGGGATGGCTTTGATCAGCACCTCCTGTGCAATGTTACGAACCTCTGTCCACAGTTCTTCGGGTACTCTATCAGATCTAACCCCTTGCATCTATTTGTCACTTCCACTGTAAAATCGTGAGGGATTTGATTTAGGTCACACCTGGATCGTCTTGTGTTTTTCCCTACTTTCTTCAATTTAGGCCTAAAGCTGGCAATAAGGAGTTCATAATCTGGGCCACAGTCAGCTACTGGTCTTGTTTTTGCTGACTGTATAAATAATTTTTTTTAAAAGACACACCTTGAAGGGCTCCATGGGGTGGTCGAGGCAGGAAGCAGGCCAAGAGGGCAGGGCAGGAGCTGGGGCACATGTTCTTATTCGGGTCTGTGGGTGGAAAGCTTTGGGGTTCCCAGGCTGAGGCCAGATTGGTCAATTCAAACACAGAAGAGCAAGGTTTTGGTGAGCTTCACAATAATCTTGTGTAATGGGCACCTGATGGGAAGATGCTGGGAGGCAGGGAAAAGTGCTTAGCACAGGGTAGTTGGGGAAGTCATATCAAGAATTTAATGTGCTTGTGATTCTGCAGGCTGTTATCTAAGGCATGCACTCACAGGAAGGGCTGGTGCCAGTTCAAAGCCTGTGCAGCAGCTCGGCCACACATAATGGATGCATCAACATCACGGACTCCATTAGACTTAACACCTCCTCTCTGCTTCCGTGACCCATCTGTTTTCCATCCTTCCTACTTTTCCCTTTACAGCCTTAGCATCTTAATATAGGTGTTTTAAACTCCTGGTTTGATCATTACATCTCTGCCAAGTGGGAGCCTGGTTCTAATGCTTGCTCTGTCTCTGCAAAACGCGTTGTTTTGTCTTTAGCATGCTTTGGAATGATTTGTTGATAACTAGACCCAGCATGCTGGACTAAAGGTATGGGAGTAAACAGGCCTTTAATGTGAGGTGTTAGGTTTACCTGGCTGGGGGTTAGGCTGTATGTGCTATTCATTGAGCCTGTAGTTGCCAGATGCTAAAATCTCCTTAGTGTCCTTGTTTTTGCTTCACCTACTGTCTTTTGGATTCCCTAGATACGTCTTCTTAAATAAGGCCTGGGGCTTGAAGCTGCAATTTGTTATAAAGAGCCTTATGGATGTGGAGGTAAGGTACTGGGGGAGAAAAGTTTCCTTTTTTCCCCCAAAGATTATTTATTAGTGTCTTTATTTTTGGCTGTGCTGGGCCTTCACTGCTGCGTGCAGGCTTTCGTAGTGGCAGTGAGCTCTGGCCCCTGTCTTGTTGCAGAGCACAGGCTCTAGGCAGTGGGATTCCGTGGTTGCGCTGTGTGGGCTCAGTAACCGCTGCTCACCGGCTCTAGAGTGCTGGCTCAGTAGCTGTGACGCGCGAGCTTAGCTGTCCCACAGCAGGTGGGATCTTCCCAGACCAGGGATCGAACTCGTGTCCCCTACACTGGCAGGTGTTTTTTTTGTTTTGTTTTGTTTTAAACCACTGAGCCGCCAGGGGAGCCCAAGAGAAGCTTTCTGTAGCGCTATGGCTAGGTCGCCAAGTTTTAGTGTGCCTGTGCCCTTGAGATGTGACCTTCACAAGTACACCTCAGTCTCCCTTCCTCCTTGGGTACCACAGGAAAGCTAGAGGGGGCTGGAGGAGTCCCTTTCCCCAGGTCAGTTAGGCTCTGAAAAAACAGTATTTTTTTTTTTTTTTTTTTTTTTAGGTCAGGTTTGTTAAGAAAAACAGACTGCTTTCTCCCTCACCTGGCCAGGGGCATGAGAGAATTTTTCTCTTATCTTCACTGTAAGAATTTGGTTGCACCTCTGGGCGTATAACTCATAAAAATGTGGGGATTCACCAAAGATTCCTCTCCTGCTCTGAGTTTTTAATTCTTAAACTTGTCCACATTGAGCCTCTGGAAATTCTCAGCTACAGTGCACGATTTCCTACCCCAGGACAGTTTCTTGTAAAAGATTTTTACTTTAATAATTTGTGGTTGTCTGTATTTGCCGCTCTCTCCAATTTGAAGGACAGCAGTTTGCCCTGTTACCTCAATTCTTTGAGAGAGCTAAGAAGAGTTGTTGAATTTCAGTTTGTTAAGCTTTTCTTTTTCTAGAATTCTTCTTTAAAAAGGTTGTGCTTTTAAAAAGCTCAATGCCGTGTTAGCGTCAGGTGAACAGCAAAGTGATTCAGACATGTATGAATATATGTGTATATATATGTATATATATATCTCAGAGACACTGCTATGGGTTAAGCTTCTTCTTATGGGTTAAGCTTCTTCTCGTGTGGCTAGGAATGATGACTTCTAAGCTCCTTACATGCTGGACTGGAAACCAGAAGTATCTCTACAATTTTTACTACAGTGGAACATTACATACTGTTCTCTTTAGCAATTCCATGTTGCTTAGATAGGTGGCAGTCTCACACATGTGCTAGGGAACATGAATAAGAATAATCACAAGAGTATACAAAATAGAGGACTTCCCTCGTGGTCCAGTGGCTCAGATTCCATGCTCCCAATGCTGGGGGCTCGGGTTCGATCCTTGATCAAGGGACTACATCTCACATGTCTCACCTGAAGATCTCACATGCCTCAACAAAGACTGAAGATCCCAAGTGCGGCAATTAAGACCCAGTGCAGCTAAATAAATAGTCTTTTTTTTTCTTAAAAAAGTATACATAATAGGAAAAACACTGGAAACAATCAAATGCTAGTTAAAGAAGGATAAATGTCTTGTGGTATATTCACACGATGGAATAGAACACCTCAGTAAAACTGAGTGAACAGCAGCTACACAGAGCTGCATGCACGAGTCTCAGTAATATAACAGAATGGGAGGAAACGAGCCTCAGAAAAGAACAAATAGTTAAGATATCCTTTTTTCTGAAGTGGAAAAGCCAGCAGTACTAAAACGTATATTACTTGGGGCAGATTACCTGTATTTCATTGACTGTAACATGCAAATTGAGGGGAAATTTTTGAAGAGAAGCACTGGAAAATTGGAACAACAAACTAGGGAAAAAAAAAGTTCCCTCTAGTGGAGACAGGGCTAGTTTGGTGTCATGGTGAAAGGCTTGGAATGAAAGCAAATCTCCTGTGACTGCGTACGTATTTTTTCCCACGATACAAGCTTCTGCATAAGAAAGAGGCTCTCGTGGTACTAGGGCAATTGGATAACTATATTAAAAAATTAATCTTAAAAAAATTATTTCGCTTATTTATTTGTTTGTTTTTCCCCAAACTTTAAACTTTTTACTTTGTATTGATGTATATAGCCAGTTAACAATGTTGTGGTAGTTTCAGGTGAGCAGCTAAAGGACTCAGCCATACATATACATGTATCCATTCTCCCCCAACCCCTCATCCCGTGGAGGCTGGTACATAATATCGAGCAGAGATCCATGTGCTATACAGTAGGTCTTTGTTGGCTATCCATTTTAATAGAGCAGTATGTACATGACCTTCCCAAAGTCTTCCCATCGGCAACTATAAGTCATTTTCTAAGTCTGTGAGTCTCTGTTTTATATGTAAGTTCATTTGTATCATTTCTTTTTAGATTCATATGAAGACCCTGATGCTGGGAAAGATTGAAGGCAGGAGAAGGGGACAACAGAGGATGAGATGGCTGGATGGCATCACCGACTCAATGGACATGAGTTTGAGTAAACTTCAGGAGTTGGCGATGGACAGGGAGGCTTGGCGTGCTGTGGTCCATGGGGTTGCAAAGAGTTGGACACGACTGATCAACTGAACTGAACTGAACTGATGGAGAAGACTCTTGAGAGTCCCTTGAACTTCAAAGAGGTCAAACCAGTCAATCCAAAAGGAAATCAACCTTGAATATTCATTGGAAGGACTGATGCTGAAGCTGAAGCTGCAATACTTTGGCCACCTAATGCAAAGAGCCGACTCCCTGGAAAAGACCCTGATGCTGAGAAAGATTGAGGGCAGGAGGGGAAGGGGACGACAGAGAATTAGACGGTGGGATGGCTCAATGGACATGAATTTGAGCAAACTTCAGGAGACAGTGAAGGACAGGGAAGCCTGGCATGCTGCAGTCAATGGGATCTCAAAGAGTCAGACCAGACTTAGCAACTGAACAATTCTCCCAACCCATCGCTGAGTTTGCTAGCTGCAATGTTCTCCTATAACCACATGGTGGCAGTGTTGTAGAACTGAACAAAATTCTTACTGAAACTTCAATTCTTGTCCTCTGGAAAGATTGAAGGCAGAAGAAGGGGACAAGAGTATGAGATGGTTGGATGGCATCACCAACTTGATGGACATGAGTCTGAGCAAGCTCTGGAAGTTGGTGATGGACAGGCAAGCCTGGTGTGCTGCAGTCAGTGGGGTCGCAAAGAGTCGGACACGATTAAACTGAGTTGAACGGTAGTTCAGATGTTTAGTTTCACTTTGATTGTGTCTGCCATCCTCCTTCTGTCAATCTCTGGCCTCCACCACCTTCTCTTGTGACATGTCAGAAAGAATATCCCAAGGTAAAAGCCCCTACACTTGTTTGAGGCAATAATTAGTTCAGTTCAGTTGCTCAGTCGTGTCCAACTCTTTGCCACCCCATGGACTGCAGCACTCCAGGCTTCCCTGTCCATCACCAACTCTCGGAGCTTGCTCAACTCATGAGGCAATAATATAGTATAGCAAAGTCTTATCTTTTAGGCCTGTGTCTCTTCCCCACCCCTTCAAGCCCTTTTATTTCCCTGCTCTTTTTCTGTCTTCCACACCTGGCACCCCATGCCCTCTCTCTGGGAACTGGGTATTCTGTAGTCTGTCAAATGCAATAATCAGAGCCTAATCTTCCATTACTAGGAGAAGGTCACTTATCGGGAAATTCAAAAGGCACGTTAACCCATTTAATATCTGGAAATGGAATAAATGCTCATCATTTGAGGAATAAAATGTGCTTTATCCTGTTAAAATAAGACAACAGTCCCCAAATGAAGTCACTTATGCTAAGCTTCACTAAAGTGCTGTTGCGGCTACTGCTAAGTCACTTCAGTTGTGCCCGACTCTGTGCGACCCCATAGATGGCAGCCCACCAGGCTTCCCTGTCCCTGGGATTCTCCAGGCAAGAACACTGGAATGGGTTGCCATTTCCTTCTCCAATGCATGAAAGTGAAAAGTGAAAGTGAAGTCGCTCGGTCATGTCTGACTCTTCGCGACCCATGAACTGTAGCCCACCAGGCTCCTCCATCCATGTGATTTTCCAGGCAAGAGTGCTGGAGTGGGTTGCCATTGCCTTGAGACAACATAAATAGTGTTTCTGCTCACGCAGAAATGGAATCTCCTGATTGGCATTCATTAGGTGAACTGCCTTATAGATCCCTGCCATCCCCTAAAGGAAAGTAACCTCACCATAACCAACCTGTTTTTTGGCTGAGTGTAACTTCCTTGTTCCTGCTCCCTTTTGTCTATAAAAGTGTTTTGTTCTGCACAACTCCCCGGAACTCCTTCTTATCTGCCAGCTTCACTAATGCAAGGTTCAAATCTCTTTGTGCTCAAGCAAACTCTTAAGATATTTAAATAGATTTCAGTTATCTTTTAACAGTCCTGTTTTTGTCAGTCATTAAAAAAAATACATTAGATCTGTATTGGAAGAGTAGGAGGATTTTCAAGATCTCTTGTTAAGTAAGAAAAGCAAAATGCAGGGTAGTATGCATAAGGTAACAATGACCAAGTTCCTCCATAGGCGTGTGTATTTGTACAGAACTATGTGAGCACAGTGTAAAGAGCGGAAAGATACACACAGGACTGTTAACACTGTTTCCATGTGATGGGATGGGAGTACAGGGAGAAGCAATTTTAAAAGACCTTCACTAGAAATGAAATGATTCAGGTTAACAACAGCATGTATAACATCTTAATGACATTTATTTAAGTTACATACTCTCTGTGTGTATATATATATATATATATATGTGTATGTGTGTGTGTGTGTGTGTATGTATATATTAACTATATATATACATATTTTTGAGCTTCTCTGGTGGCTCAGATGGTAAAGAGTCTGCCTGCAATGCAGGAGACCCTGGTTCGATTCCTAGGTCAGGAAGATGACCTGGAGAAGGGAATAGCAACCCACTCCAGGATTCTTGCATGGAGAACTCCATGGACAGAGAGTTCTGGAGGGCTACAGTCAATGGAGTCAGACACGATTTAGTGACTAACACTCACTTTTCATACATATATTCATGAGTGCTTGTGTGTGTGGCTCAGTCAGTTGTGTCCAACTCCGCAAACCCATGGCCTGTAGAGTACCAGGCTCCTCTGTCCATGGGATTATCCTTGAAAGAATACTGGAGTGGGTTGCCATTTCCTTCCCCAGGGGATCTTCCCAACAAGGGATGGAACCCATGTCTCCCGTATTGGCAGATGGATTCTTCACCACTGAGCCAGCCACCAGGGATGTGCACTTATATTCAAACACACACACATCTAGCTTTTCCTATATGTTTTCTACCTTTTATATTGTGTCTAGCTCTCACACTGAAATTATAAAAGTATTTTATCTCAGAACAGCTCTGTTTCCTTTTACACTCATGTCCTCAGTCCATCTGAAGTTTATTTCCACAGAAGTTGAAAGGCAGGGCTTATAAAATTTTATTTTCACACAGTTATCCAGTTGGCTGAGAAAACATTCTCTCACGTTTTAAAACAAGCTGTAGTTCATTAGCCAGCTCAGTCTCAGTGGCAAATTGCCATGAGCATGAATTCGGTGATTGAGAGGGAGGGTGTAGCTAAGATCTGAGGGGAGCAAAGGTGTAGCAGGGCCAGTGACACGTGGCTGCAGCTGCCTGCATCTCTAGCAAGTCCTCTTCTTCACAGTGGCTCTGCCATCTCTGATCTTTCCAGGATGGGAAGAGGTTTACAGGTTTATTAGATTTTCCAAGGGTAGCCTGCTCTCTGGGCTTTCCTAGCCCCCTCTCTCAGAGTTGAGAGACAGAGACAGAGAGAGAGGAAGGGGGGTGGAGGGACCTGGGGAGGGGAAGGGAAGAGACACTGTTTCCTAAGCTTTGGGCAGAATGACAGCACCAGGACCCCTCTCAGGGACTATTCTCTGTCAACAAGCAAGTGTGTCTAATGCCAAGGGTCTTGTACCCTCCAGCCCTTTCCAGCTCACTGTCTCCTCAGGGCTGACTCCTATGAGGTTTACAGCATCGCCCTTCATCTTCTCTTCTTGTGGGATTCTTTATCTCAGTGCTCAGGGCTCTCATACCATTTTTTTTTTTTTTTCAGGATCCCTCAGGGCTAAAGGACTCCAGAGCCAATCCTGTAATCCCTGGTTTTCTATGGAGAGATTCTCCCAGACATCATCTCTCTTCTGGGTGCTATGTGCAGGAAGTAATAATGACTGTCAAATGGAAAGGCATCATTTCTAGTTAAGTAAAGATAACTGAAAGAAATCCTCAAAGCTGGACACTGTCTTTGTTAAACTGAATATGTTTAGGATAGGGAGAAATAAAAGAAGGGACATCAAGCAGCGGTAAAAGTTTGCTCCCATTCCAAACCAGAGTTAAGGGACAGAACAAATTAAAATAGGATGAAAACTCTTAAAGGATGGTAGAAAGTCAAGAGCGTTAGAGAACTAAATAGATACTTGCTTCTTCAGAAACTTTAAAACCATTAAAATGGCCTATTCAGAGACCATTTATCTGTCAAGAATAGATGGGGACAAGACAATATGGACTAAGAATACATGCATGCTAAGTTGCTTCAGTTGTGTCCTACTCTTTGTGATGCTAGGGACTCTAGTTCCCCCGTCCACGGGTTTCTCCAGGCAAGAATACTGGAGTGGGTTGCCATACCCTCCTCCAAGGGATCTTCCCCACCCAGGGATTGAACCCGTGTCTCTTACGTCTCCTGCACTGGCAGGCGGGTTCTTTACCACTAGTGCCACCTGGGAAGCTCCATGGACTAAGAATGCCTCTGCTTTTAAGAGCAAACAGAGGATATTGTGGCCATCAAGCCATCAGCCAGTACAGCCCTTTATGGTGAACACTGAGGGAACTCAGGATGGGAAAAAAGCAAGTTTTTGGCGTTAGATGAGGTGCATACCAAGGGAAGGATTTCAGTGAGTGCAGACCCTGGCATCTTCCCATACATAGAAATGTGCTAAAGTCATTAATTTGAGATATCTGGTTTTCTTTAATAGTAATTTTTTGATGTTCTGACGACCTAGTTTTTGTTGTAAAATGCCTATGTATGCTGGCTCCTCCCTTGTCTCTTCAAAGCTGTCCCACAGAGCTATTTGAGAGGTCACCTCTCAGATGTGAGTCCTCAGAAAGTTTGCCAGATAAAACAGGATTCTCAGCTTTTAGTTGTTCATTTTGTTGTTGTTCAGTCACTATCATGTCCAACTCTTTGTGACCCTATGGACTGCAGCACGTGATGCTATGGACTGCAGCACGTGAGGCTTCCCTGTCCTTCACAATCTTCTGGAATTTGCTCAAATTCATGTCCATTGAGTCAGTGATATTATCTAACCATCTCATTCTCCATCACCCCCTTTCCTTTTGCCTTCAATCTTTCCCAGCATCAGGGTCTTTTCCAAAGAGTCAGCTCTTTGCATGAGGTGGCCAAAGTACTGGAGCATCACTCCTTCCAAAGAAATCCCAGGGCTGATCTCCTTCAGAATGGACTGGTTGGATCTCCTTGCAGTCCAAGGGACTCTCAAGAGTCTTCTCCAACACCACAGTTCAAAAGCATCAATTCTTCAGCATTCAGCTTTCTTTATGGTCCAACTCTCACATCCATATGTGACTACTGGAAAAACCTAGCTTTGACTATACAGACCTTTGTTAGCAAAATGAGGTCTCTGTTTTTTAATATGCTGCCTAGGTTTGTCATAGCTTTCCCTCCAAGGAGCAAGTGTCTTTTAACTTCACGGCTGCAGTCACTGTTCGTAGTGATCTTGGAGCCCAAGAAAATAAAATCTGTCATTGCTTCTACTTTTTATCTATTTGCAGCAAAGTGATGGGACTAGAAGCTGTGATCTTGATTTTTTGAATGTTGAGTTTTAAGGCAACTTGTTCAGTCTCCTCTTTCACCCTCATCAAGAAGCTCTTTAGTTCCTCCTTACTTTCTGCCACGAGAGTGGTATCATCTGCATATCGGAGGTTGTTGATATCTCCCCTGGCAATCTTGATTCTAGCTCGTGCTTCCCCCAGGCTGGCATTTTGCATGATGTATTCTGCACAGAAGTTAAATAAGCAGGGTGACAAGCATTTCTTTTCAGCTGACAATAATAACATAGGAGGGTCCTAAACTCACCTCCTCTTACATATGCACAAAATCTACAGCTATACATGGAATAATTTCTTTCTGAAAGAAATCCCCAAAGGAGCTGAGTGACTCCTGTATGTTGAGCAAACAAGAAAAAAACCCACATAAAAGTGGGCAGGAGAGGCTGAGACACAATCTTGTCATAAACTCACACCCAATGCAGTGACCCACAATCCACGGGGGGAGGGGTCTCACAACCTGAGCTTCCTCTTGAGGAGTGAAGGGTTTGAACCCCACATCTGGCACCCCAGCTTTTAAGACCAGCATCTGAAAACATCTTGGCTTTGAAAGCCAGTGGGGTTTGTATCCACAAGCCCCACAAAATTATAGTGAACTGAGAAACAGTTATTAAAGGGCTCACATGAACTCCCCTGGCTCCCCTCCAGGACCTAATACTAAAGCAGCTCCTGAAAACAATCAAGCAGCTCATGAAGCAGTCCTATTTCCTTATCTTAAAGCTGTGGAGTGAGGGGCAGGCATCTAATCTAACACTCATCTAGGGGGCTATGAAATACTTTCCAAAGACACAGGTCAGCAGGCACCATATTTGAGTCTTTCCTCTGCCTCACTCCAGTTGCCAGTATCTCCTGGAAAGGAGTTTGTGGATCTGTCTGATGGGTGCCCCAAATTTTGTGGTTGCACTGAGGAAATCCCTTCCCTTTGGGATATTGACAGGGCTTGGCACAGCTTCAACCACAGTGAACTAGTAAGAATAAAGTATGCTGCTTAGACAATCACAATGGTTTGAGAGACATCCAAGAGTTAAGGCGGAGTTGGACAATAACCTTCCTACAGGAGGCCACTCTTGATCACCAGGCTCTGGTTGTTAGTGAGTCTTCCACTCTTGGGTCCCACAGAACGGTGTCAAATAGAGAGCAAGTTCATAATCAGTTATAGCCTTCCCCCACTAGGGCACAGTGAGGAGACAGCAGACTGGAATGCATCTCCAGTCTTTCTAGGAGTTTACCGATTACCTTGATAGCTCTGGCCTGAGGAGTAGGTTTCTAATTAAACACATCTAGGGAGAAGGCAATGGCACCCCCACTCCAGTACTCTTGCCTGGAAAATCCCATAGATGGAGGAGCCTGGCGGGCTGCAGTCCATGGGGTCGCTAAGAGTTGGGCATGACTGAGCGACTTCACTTTCACTTTTCAGTTTCATGTATTGGAGAAGGAAATGGCAACCCACTCCAGTGTTCTTGCCTGGAGAATCCCAGGGATGGGAGCCTGTGGGCTGCCATCTGTGGAGTCGCACAGAGTCAGACACAATTGAAGTGACTTAGCAGCAGCAGCAGGGACTGNTTCATGTATTGGAGAAGGAAATGGCAACCCACTCCAGTGTTCTTGCCTGGAGAATCCCAGGGATGGGAGCCTGTGGGCTGCCATCTGTGGAGTCGCACAGAGTCAGACACAATTGAAGTGACTTAGCAGCAGCAGCAGGGACTGATTATAGAGACTAGGGAGGCCAGCAAGTGCTACCTTCACACTCATCCTCCGCTCCACCCCAAGCTGTTGAGTCTCTAAGCAAAGAGCTGTGTACATGTCTGTCTCACTGACTTTCTGTGATTGTTACCCAGAAAACACATCCCTTGATAGCCAGCCCTAGTGGAAAGTGGGGCTTGTGTTCTTGGGTTCAGTGAAATGGTACCAAACAAAGAAACAGTTATTAACTGGCTATTCCCCAAGGATCAGTGTACAGTGAGCAGACAGAAATGCCCATCTCCGGTCTTTCTGTGAAATTTGCATACTTTACAAGTGTTGCCTGAGAGTCTGACTTCCAATCAGCCTGAATCTAGGTGCTGACTGAGATCCTTCCCTTTGGGATATTGACAGGGCATGACACAGCTTCAACCACTGTGAACTCCTAAGAATAAAGTATGCTGCTTAGACAATTGCAATGGTTTGAGAGCCATCCAAGAGTTAAGGCAGAGTTGGGCAATAACCTTCCTACAGGAGGTCACTCCTTCAAGACTGGGAGAGATGGCTGCTCTAGCAAATGTATAGAAACTAGTACAGACTCAAAGAAAGAAAGAAGAGTATGTTCCAAACACAAGAATAAGACAAGACCTTAATGAAACAAAGATAAGTGACTTATCTGATAGAGTTCAAAATAATGGTCATTAAGCGTCTCACTGAGTTTAAGAGAAGAATGGATACACTAAAGTAAGAATTTCAACAAAAATAAAATATAAGAAAGCACAATATTGAAATCACAGAACTAAGGATACCTGAACTGAAAAAATAAAATAAAGGGCTTCAACAGCAGACTAGATGAAGTGGAAGAAAGGATCACTGAACTCAAGACAAGTCAATGGAACTCATCCAATTAGAGCAGCAAAGAAAAAAAAAAAAAAAAAAGAGTGAAGATAGTCTAAGGAACTTATGGAACAACAGGAAGTAGACCAACATTTGCATTATGAGGACCCAGAAGGAAAAGAGAGAGAGAAAGGGGCAGAAGTACACGTGAAGAAATAATTGCTGAAAAATTCCCTAACCTGGAAAAGTAACAGACATCCAGATCCAGAAGCCCAAAAAGCTCCAAATAATATGAAAGCCAAGAGACTCACAAGATCAAACATTAAAATCAAAGTGTCAAAATTTAAAGACAAGGAAAGAATCTTAAAAGCAGCAAGAGAAAGTAAATTTGTTATGTACAAGGTAATCCCCATAAAAGTATTAGTAGATTTTTCCACAGAAGCTTTGCAGGCCAGAAAGAAGTGGCACAATATTCAAAATGTTGAAAGAAAAAACTTCCCATCGAGAATCCTCTTCTTGGCAAAACTGTCCTTCAGAACTGAAGGAGAGATAAAGAGATTTCCAAAGAAGCAAAAGCAAAGGGGATTCACTGACATTAGACTGGCCTTATAAGAATTGTGAAAGAAACTTCTCTAAGCTAAAACAAAAGGGCACAATGACAGGAAAACATAAGACAGTGAAAGCACCCTGGCTAATCACTTACAAAGCTGGTATAAAGGTTAAAAGACAAGAATAGTAAATAACTGTAACTACAATAATTTTTAATGGACACGTAAGATAAAAAGATGTAAACTGTGACCAAAAACGATATGGGGGGGCAGCGGGAAATATAGAGATTTAGAAAGAATTCAAACTTATATGATTATCTAGAGTTGTTTTCTGTAAGCCTGATGGCAATCACACAGCAAAAACACAAAANCAAATGGAATAGTTCCCATGATAAACTGCCTCTTAAGGACATCCTAGAGCCCTAAGACAAAATTAGAATGACCCTATCCATCAAAAAATACTTATGAAGGTGACAAACCTCCACAGTGGAATGTGTCATCGTAAGGAACTTTTAGGGACGATTTGCAAAGACTCTCTTATATTTAAAATGAGCAAACTATATATGCAAGCACTTTGTTTCTTTAAAAGGAGGACTCTGAAAGGAGGAAGAAAAAGCACAATGTTGGGGGAAAATATTTTAGAAGAGGCTTTTTCTTTCCCAAGCTAGGCCTGTTGGTCTGGGCCCCGCCCATCTCTGAGGCCCCTCTCCCCTCACTCTGCTTGGCAGCCACTCGCGTTTCCTTGCCTGTCAGTAACAGCAGTTTCTTCCCAAACTTCAGGTCTGTTCTCAAACCTCACCTGCATAGAAAGAACTTCCCCGACTACTATCTAAAATATCATTCGCTTATTTTGCTTTTGTTTTTCTTTATAGCAGTTACTTTCTGACATGTGTATCTTTCTTTACTTGTTTACTGCCTGTCACTTCCATTGAGTTACGACTTCTATCACCTGGAAAAGAAAGCCGTTGGCTCTCAATAATGTATGTTGGGTAAATAAAAGAAAAAAATAAAAGCCCATAAAAAACACGACAGAAGAGCCTAACAGAAAGTGGGAGAAAAATGAGGAAGAATGAACAGTTACAATTTGCCAGATATGTGCTAACATAAATTCATGCACGAGAGAATATTTATATTTGTGTGCAACGTGTGACTTATTTTTAAAATGTTCTGAAAGAGTCAAATAAGCTAATCTACTTGAAAATACTTAAGACGTTTAAATCCGCGCTCACAGCACCGAGATCTCCCAGACGCGCGCCCTCATTTCTTTGATTTTCTCAGTAGACTGAGCGCACCCTCCCTCTTATAAAATGTATTCTTGTCGCTATCTGATTGGCTGTCCCTCCCAGGCTCTCCTTTATCATTGGTTGTTCCCCCAGTCCTTCACTTCAGGATCCAAGCTCTCCATTTGTCTGCTGCCGCAGACGGCGGCTGCAGCGGCCCTTCAGCCAGAGTAGTTCCCTGGTGACGTCAAAGGCGCTGCCTGCCAACATTCCAAGGCAGGGGCGGGGACTTCCCGCAGTCCCGGCCTTTGGGCGGAGAGCAAGACTTTTGATTGGATAGGGCGGCGAAGTGAGCATCCGATTGGTCCCCGTCCTGGAGGGAGGCGGAATCTTAGCTGCGTCCTGGAGCAGAGCTGAGGAGCTCTGNGGGCGGGGACTTCCCGCAGTCCCGGCCTTTGGGCGGAGAGCAAGACTTTTGATTGGATAGGGCGGCGAAGTGAGCATCCGATTGGTCCCCGTCCTGGAGGGAGGCGGAATCTTAGCTGCGTCCTGGAGCAGAGCTGAGGAGCTCTGGGGAGTCTCAAAGTTTTGAGTCTGCAGCAGTAGCGGAGAGTGGGTGTATTGAGAGGGGCTTTTCTTGGGATGAGTACTGATCTGCCTTTATTTTGGAGGCACACCCTGGTTTATTCTCCTCAGCCTACGATCTGATCTCTGGAGAATCTGCCTCCTCAGGAGATTCTCGGATCTCCGAGGACACTGGACCCGTGGCAGTTCTCTCTGAGGCAGAGGAGCGAACCGTTTGCTTCCTAAGTGCATAAGCTACACGCATACGCACGCACACACGGGCACACACACAGGCACACACCCTCACGCGGAGGCGGATCTCGCCCACCGAGGCCGCCCAGTCCGCTCCCTCCTGAGCTCAGCATCCTCGGCCCATCGCGCCTCGGACCACCATGGAGGTGCTGGAGAGCGGGGAGCAGAGCGTCCTGCAGTGGGACCGCAAGCTGAGCGAGCTGTCAGAGCCCGGGGAGACCGAGGCTCTCATGTACCACACGGTGAGGACTCGGTGGGCAAGGGAAGGGGCGGCTGGAGAGGGATAATTATCAAAGGAACGGCTCGGGACCGGAAACTGGGAAGGGAGTATTTGGGGAAGAGCCTGCCCGGAATGGAGCAATCTGGGGAGAGGTGTGGTTTTTCTAGCTGCAAAGTGAAGGTGGGCCGCTGGCCCTTTAAAATTTTTGATATCAGTAACGACCCTTTGTATTCCTTTAGCAACTTATACTCTTCCCCGGGGGCTTTTCACATCTGCTATTTTATTTCTTATTGCTCCATAAAGCTGGAGAACGGGTAAATGGTTTGATAATCTGTTTCGTTTGCTACTGATTTTTGTGGGATTCTTTAAAAAAACTGGACAAAACAAAGTAGCAGTTTCTTTCCTTCGCCGTCATATTCTCTTCCTCTCTTCTTTACTTTTTAATTTGTATTTTAAGAAATATACCTCTAGGTATGTGTGTGTGTTTTGAAAAAAGGCCCCTTCCTTTTAGGAGAAAGACTGCTTTATTTGACTCCTTTAACCGTGCAGCCAAGAAGTCTGCTTCCTCCTTCCTCAGAGGAAAGATCAGCAAAGGGGTATGGAAAATCTGAGACAGTGCACATTTCGGAAAGGGTTTGGGGAAGGTGGGACAGCTCACCAGTTCCTTGCTCAGCCTTATTGCCCCAGCGACCCTTTTGGGCATTAAACTCTCATAGAGCACACACATTTCTTTAAAAGTTTTCAATTTCAAGTAAGTGTTTAGCATTAAATTTGCAACATGAAATTGTGTTTGCAACAGCCAGCACTGAGACTATGACTTTATTGTGAGATCTCTTTGTTTCTTTTCTCTTTTTACAAATGCAGAGTTTATATTGAGAGATAGAGGGAGAAACACTAATAAGAAGATGAGAAGCTTGGCTGTTTTCCCTTTATGATTCTTTTATTGGGGTCAGTGCCAGGATATTTGAAACTTTTGCAAAATGGCCTGCAGGCTCCACCTCTCTGGCCTTGGCCTCTGGCTGACGTTATTTTGGGAAAAGGGAGGAGGGCCTCCCTGTGATTCCCACCAAAGCATTTGTGGTGGCTGAGAATGGCTTGTTGAAAACAGGCGGAGGGCAGGCTAAGAGGGAGTGGAAGCCCATGCTGGGTCAAAAGCCAGCTGCTTGGTGTGATCTTTTGGGCTGTGCTCGGCCAGCCTGTCCCAAGGAGACCATGTGGGCTGAGTTTGGACTGAGGGCCCAGATGTGCTTCCTGTTGCCAAGACAGAGCTGAGAGCACATTGGCCCTCAAATGTCTTCTGATAATATCTCCAGATGTTTCTCCTGACGTGGGCCACACTTGAACCATGTGCGAGGGGCAGCTCTTCTCTTTTGTCTTTGCGAATACTGTGAAAATGTCTCATCCAGCAGCTGTAATGCTTTGGGTTGTCTTTCAGCTGGTGGGATAAATTATGTGCAGGGTCCACATTCCCTTCCTTGGGCCTCGGGACTTGCATTTGTGAGATCTCAGGGTTTGAGATGCTACCTGTGACTGTGGCATTAACTCCAGGCAGAACTGCTCAGGCTGGCTCTCACATCTTTATGAACAGTTTCAGGAGTAAAGACCTTACCTTCCTCTTGGTAGTAAGGGCTTAGTTTTTCTCTGTCATTGTGATGAAGCAGTGACGGGTGATTATTTTTCTTCTAATCTGATTTTTTTTTTCAATTATTTTTTTATGTCTGCCACTTAGGGACTTGTCTCTCTCCTGGGCAGCTCTCATATAAAATACCACTTGTCACTGTTGCATGTCATGGTCCACAAACTGAGTATATGAATTAGCATTGAAAAATGAGATTTAGTAGCACAGACGACTGGATTATATTCCTTCTAAACTAAGGGGAGTTTGGCAGAGATTTGAAAATAGATAACTTTCCCATCTGTTTCTTGAACTCTGTTGAGTATCCAATTGCAGAGCTGGTTATTATTGCCATTTGTCCATAATGTGAAATGGCCTGACCTCTAAGTGGAAAAAGGGTGGCCTGATTATGCATTCACTCAAAGATTTATTTGTTCTTTCAGTGAATGGTTGTTGAGTAGCTTCTATGTGCAAAACACTGCTGCTCTAAGCAGTTGTTGTTCAGCTGATAGTCGTCTTGGAGTCTTTGTGACCCCATGGACTGCAGCACACCTGGCTTCCCTATCCTTCACTATCTCCCAGAGTTTGTTCAAACTCAAGTCCATTGAATCAGTGATGCCATCCAACCGTCTCATCCTCTGTCACCCCCTTCCCCTCTTGCCCTCAAGCAGCTGGGGTATATCAGTGAACAAAAAAACCTCAAAATGCTTGACCTTGAGAAACTTACACTCTATGCGTGTGTGTTCAAGGAAAGATAAACAATGAAACAAGCTTAAGAAATAAGAGATATGGTATGCTGGACAATAAAGTACTATGGAAAAAGTAAAATGAGAGTGAGGTAAGGAGGATAGAGTATAAGGGGAATAGAGAGTAAGATAAGGGGGATAAAGTGAATTGAGTGATCAGAATAAGCCTCCTATACAAAGTGGATTTGAACAGAGGCTTGAAGGAGGGGAGAAGGATCTCAGCAGGTTGAAAAACCAGAGCAAAGGCCCTCAGGCAGGAGTTATGGTAACATCACTTTCTGTTTTAGATCCCCCCATTTGGGTCAGTTTTTTCCTTGGAAATGCAGGTTACTCCAGGCAAAGTGCCTGTTTTTGGAAAGGCCCACTGAAACTTTCCAAGTTGAGTAGATTAGACATCACATAGGGAGTGGAGAGCTTGCAGGGAAGAAAATTGGTAAGGTAATGTAGTCACCATCTATTGAACATTTATCATCTGAAAGGGAGGGCTAGCTTCATAGGCCTGCCACCTGTGCAGTCCCACAGGGATCCACAATCTGATGCTATGCCGTCACCATCTTGAAATCCGTAATAATTTTTGAACAAGGGGCTCCACATTTGGCTTCGTATCAGGTCCCATAGATTATGTAACTAGTTCTGATGAAAGACATTGTACTTAGTGCTTACAAAAATGATATCTCAGTGGAACTTCCCTGTTAGTCCAGTCATTAAGAATTCCTGCTTCCACTGCAGGGGTGTGGGTTTGATCCCTGGACTGGGAACTCAGATCCTGCACGCCCTGTGTTATGGCAAAAAACCCCCAAAACCCTCAATGTTCTAATGAAGGAGTTGTTTTACAGATTAAAAAGCTGCGGCTTAATGAGTTTAAGCAAATTGGCAAAGGTCATTTAAACTCAAGTCTGCCTGCCTCCAGCACCCAAGCTTTTGCCTACTATGCTGTATGAATGAAGAATCTAGACTTAAAAGGAACTGAGTCAGAGAATGCGAAAGGATATTTGGGGAGTCAGAAATTGCTGAGTCTGAAGACAGCTAATATTTAACCAAGGTGGCAGTGCAGCCACCAGCCCTTCCTAGCGTGATCACTCTTTTGCTCTATACAGGGATTTAGCGACTACATGCATGACTGCTACTGTCTGGCAAAACTGTCACCTACCTGATTTTTAAAACATAGAAGTTGCTGGAGGCTGGGATTGTCACATCTCCCAGGCACCTTCTGTGAGCCATCAGGCGCAATGAAAGGAGTGCATAGATAGATTGAATTTGGAACTGCTCATTAGATCCTGAATTATTAGAGCCTTGCAGTTCCTCTTGAAGCTTAAAAATTAGTTCCCATACAGATGATGAGATACAATTTTAAATCAGTGAGTACTTCTTTTGGATAGAGGCTAAAAATGATTTCATAAAAGATGGCAGCTATGAAAATGAGGAGTGTGTATTTTATGGTTTCAAATGATTGTAAGACATCTTGTCAAATTCCCCTCAGCCTGCCGGAGTATTAGACACTTCTAATGTTGACGTTATGTTTCCTCTAAGATTCTGTGCAGATTACACTTCTGGGAATTTACTGTGGGATTTTGCAATTTAAAGAGCAAAACAGTCTATAAATCTTATCTGTATATATTATTATATACCCTGACTAAATCTGGGATATAGTCCCTTGGACAGCATGGAGATCAAACCAGTCAATCCTAAAGGAGATCAGCCCTGACTATTCATCGGAAGGACTGATGCTGAAGCTCCAATATTTTGACCACCTGATGCAGAGCTGACTCATTGGAAAAGATGCTGATGTTGGGAAAGACTGAGGACAGGAGGAGAAGTGGGTGACAGAGGATGAGATGGTTGGATGGCATCACCGACTCAATGGACATGAGCTGGAGCAAACTCCAGGAGATAGTGAAGGACAGGGAAGCCTGGCATGCTGCAGTTCATGGGGCTGCAAAGAATTGGACATGACTTAGCAACTGAACAGCAACAACAATATCTGGGAGGATGCTCAAGAAACATAATTAATGATTTTCTATTAAGGTGACTTGAGGGGCTAGAGGTCAAGAGAGGGAGGGAGAGAGAGGGAGTTGTTTTCACACCATTCCTTTTGTACTGTTCAAATTTTTACCTCCTGAAAGTATTTAGGGATTGAATAATGACAACTTAAAGGCACTACATAAAACTGGACTAGAGGTGATTTTAGCCTCCATTTCCTTGTAGGGATGGGGATCTGATGCTCGCTTAACACCACCAGAGTTGGGGGAGGCCTTGGGTACTGAGTAGAGGAAACAGGAGTGCTTGAGGGAAGAAGGGCTTTGAGGCTGGAATATTAGCTGTGGATTGTGTATGATACTTCACGCTCCTGGTATTTTTCTTATGGCTCAGTTTAGTGATCTGAAAAACAGGGATTTTATCAATGTTTACAATGATTTTTTTTTAAGGTATACAGTTGGAACTACCAAGTGTTTGCAAAGATAATGACAGAGGTTCTGCTTGGCATTTTATTTTATCTGACTGAGATATTTCTGAGCTTCCCTAGTGGCTCAATGGTAAAGAATCTGCTTGCCAATGCAGGACTCTCGAGTTCGATCAGTGGATTGGGATGATCCCCTGGCATGGCAACCCATGATCCCCTGGCATGGCAACCCACTCCAGTATCCTTGCCTGGAGAATTCCATGGACAGAGCAGCCTGGAAGGCCAGGGTCCATTGGGTCACAGAGTCAAACGCGGCTTACTGCCTTAACAACTACAACAAAATAGTCGATTTACAATGTTGTGTTAGTTTCAGGTATACAGCACAAAGTTTATATATATATTATATATATATAATTTTTTCCTTTTTTCAGATTCTTCTTATAGGTTATTACAAAATACTGAGTATAGTTTCCCGTGCTATAAGTAGATACACACTACTGATTTATTTATAGTAGTGTGTATCTGTTGATTCCAATCTCCTACTTTAGTTCTGCTCATTTTAAATGCTAAATGTGTGTAAATCCAGTTCTTTGTAGAATCATTTAGTGGTTATGCTGCTTAAATTTTATATCCAGTTGGTTCTTAAAGTTAAATGACTGAGCCCATCAGATATCTGTACCGCATCTTTATTCATTCATTCATGGCCATCTACCTTGCTTCTATGACCTGGCTATTGTGATACAGCTAATTCACTTTGTTGTATAACAGAAACTAATTCAATGCTGTAAACAATTATAATCCAATAAAAGAAAGACTGAGGCCAGAGGGTGGTAGGTGGAGAGTGAGTTAAGAGGAAGGTCCTCCTGCCTGGGGTGAGAATGTGAGGCCATCTGGCTTCCACAGCCACAGTGACTGCTGGAAAGCAGATGCTGATCTCAGAGGCTGGTGCTTTCCCCTTCCTTTTGGTGGCCCAGAGACTTGATGGGGCTCCAGTGGGATATGGGGGCTTTTGCTGTGATGTTCATCTCTAACTGTTGGTCCCTGGCCAGATTCTGTGTGAGACTCTGGGTCCTCATGAGTGAGAAGTCATTACTTCTGGTTACCTGACCTCCACCAGCTGAATAAAGGTAATGAATTCCCAGTAGGAGACAGAATTGTGAAGTCAATAGATTATGTCTTGGAGGCCCTATGTCACCTTTCTTCAGCCTCACTCCTTTTGTGTTTCCCTCACTTCTTGGACTTCAAGTGCTTGCTGTAATGGTGTTCCCTTTTCAACCCCTTCTCTTTAATTTTGCTCTCAGGAAAGATTTGATAAGCTTAACACTAAAAATATTAATATTCATAATACTTAACATGTGACCCTCTAAGTGGGCATTTATATTTAACAATAATTACTTCAGATTAAGAGGGTGAATCTCTAAATAAAGAACCCAAGGCAATAGCCAGGTAGCGGGGGAGAAGTATTTGGGGAACTCCCTCCCCAAGGCAGCCTTGCATTGTGTTACTGATTTAGTGATGACTTAAAGAATTTTCATTGACGTGGTGAAAAGTCTTTGACTCAATTATATTATTTCCTAAAAAGTTGTTCTCATGGGGTTGACATGGGTTGGGGGAAGGTGGGTTTGGACATGGTTCTGGAAGATGAGAGGGCAATGCTGATTTTGTACTTGTTCTCTTTCTTGAGAGATCCCTGAGTGATAATCTCTTGAACTCTGATGTGAAGTTGCTCTGGCAGGAGAAATCAGGTCTTGCATCTAGATTAACAATCGAATTAAAGGACAGTGCTCGCAGCTGTGAACAACTGAAAATTAATTCAGATTGCTTACATAATGAAAGTGAAAGTGACGTCCGACTTTTTGTGACTGTGTAGTCCATGGAATTCTCCAGGCCAGAATACTGGAGTGGGTAGGCTTTCTCTTCTCCAGGGGATCTTCCCAACTCAGGGATCGAACCCAGGTCTCCTGTATTGCAGGAGGATTCTTTACCAGCTGAGCCGCCACCATTTCCTACACAATAAGTGAATTATTATGTTCTGTTGGAAGATGCCTAAAAGTATAGCTATGTGTTTGGCTGATTCATGTGCTCCTGAGTCATTGTGGANTCAGGGATCGAACCCAGGTCTCCTGTATTGCAGGAGGATTCTTTACCAGCTGAGCCGCCACCATTTCCTACACAATAAGTGAATTATTATGTTCTGTTGGAAGATGCCTAAAAGTATAGCTATGTGTTTGGCTGATTCATGTGCTCCTGAGTCATTGTGGATCTAGATTCCATCTCCAGGTTTCATCTTCAAGTTGTTGGTGATCAGAAAGCAACTCATACCCATATGGGTCTCAAGTATTCAATATGACAATATCCAGAGGAAGAAGAGAGGTCATGCCTTGCCTGTGTCCATTTTTAGGATGAGAGAAACTTTTCAGAAGCTCACCAGCTGATTTCTCTTTAAGCTTTATTATCAAGGATTGGATGACATCATCATTTCGAAATCCCAATGGCTAGAAAGGGATTTACCTGATTGGTTTAGACGCAACTAGCATGACCATGTGAAACGATCATTGCTAAAATAGTCTGAGTTGCTGGACCTTTCCTTAATGAAAAGATATGTTCCTTTAGCCAATGGTTGTTTTTCTCATAAAGATGGGCTAGCAAATGTAAGAAGTTCTGAGACATTTAAATATGAAATTGCTCTGATGCATGGGTTTTTCAGGTGGCTCAGTGGTAAAGAATGTGCCTGCCAATGCAGGAGACTTGCGTTTGATCCCTGGGTCAGGAAGATCCCTTGGAGAAGGAAATGACAACCCATTCCCATATGCTTGCCTGGGAAATCTCATGGACAGAGAAACCTGGTAGGCTATAGTCCATGGAGTTGTGAAAGAGTTGGATACGACTTAGCAACCAAACAACTGCAGTGCATGTAAAGGCTGTCATGGAGACGGTACTGCTGTGTTCCAACTTACGAATGAAGAAATGTAGAATTACCTATATTATCTGAACTCTCTGCATCATGGTCAGATATCAGGGCTGGAGGTAACTAGCCGAGCCTTAATCATGATCACCGTGCAGGACAAGAAGGACTTGTTCTGTTTGAGGTCCATGTAACCTCATCTCTGCAGGCAGAAAGCTGAATGTGTTTTTCCGAAGAAGTTGTTTTTCCAGTTGCATATGGCTGTTCAAACAGGGATAAGGTCAGAGTGTGCTTGTTTGCATTTTAAACTGCCTACCTCAGCCTGGCATAGCTCCGAGCTCTCTGTGGACTGTCTTGGGGCAAATGGCCTAAGGCCTTGGATGGGCATTTGATAGGATTGAGGACCTATGGCTGCAGGGTGTCTGAATTGCCCAAGTGAGTGAGTTTATGAATGAAGGAGTAGTGTTTACATTCCCTGCCTCAGTAGAGGCAAGACTGAAAGGAAATGGTGAAATCCATCTTTGGTGTCAGCCTTGAGTATATTCCCCCCACATGGCTCACCACATGCCCTTCACGGCTCTTCCAAGTGAAGTACCATGTGACCTCATTTTTTCCCTGAATGGAAGTGTCTGGGTTACTCGCGAGGCACTTAGGAGGTGATGGCCTATTTATCTGGGGAGAATCTGAGGCCTTGAACCAAAATGAGAGATGCTTAGCTGTAACACAAGTTCCCTGAAGGCGGGGGACATGACTTTTTTCTCTGCTCCCAAACTGATGCTGAAATTGAAGCTCCACTACTTTGGCCACCTGCTGTAAAGAGCGGGCCCACTGGAAAAGACCCTGATGCTGGGAAAGATTGAGGGCTAGAGGAGAAGTAGGTGACAGAGGATGAGATGGTCGGATGGCGTCACTGACACAAGGGACATGAGTTTGAGCAAACGCCTCAGTAGTGAGGAGGGAAGGACAGGGAAGCCTGGCATGCTGCAGTCCATAGGGTCACATCACAAAGGTTTGGACATGACTTAGTGACTGAACAACAACCATCACCAAGTTCGCCATGCTCAGAGATGTGTAATACTTGTTTAACACGCTGTCACATAGAGCGAGGCAGTCTTGGAGAAGCTCGGTGGCCTTGGTCTCTTCTGTTAATGTATTTTTTTAAAACTCTGGATGCTTGTGAAAGCCTCTGCAAGTCTGAAAACTTAATAGGAAAGTGAGTTGGGTAGTTTGATGTCAATAACTTCCCTTGTTTAGTTTTGAGAACAAGATGGGATGGGGCGTGATTGTGTAACAGCCCCAGTTTCCACTAGAGTTGAAGGCAGAGGCCTTTGAGCCAGGCAGATTTGGACCACTGTGTCTGGTGACCTTGGGCAAGTTCCCTCTCCTCTTTGGGGCTCAGGTTCTTCCCATGTATCTGCTAGGCCCGTAGTGGGCACACTTTTTCACCTTCTCCCCAGAATCAAATGTCTTTTTTTTGGGGAGGAGGTGTTCCCACCTCAGGAGTCTGACATCATTCAGGAAGCTCAGGGACCTGTAATTATTCCCTCTCACGCATTTTCATTTCCTCTCCTCCTCAGTTTCTGCCTTCTGCTGTAAACACAGGCCTCTGCCTTGAACACATGTTTGCCAGATGCTACTGCCCCTGCTTCCTCTGCTCAGTTTTTCTCTCTTGTTTACTGCCAGGCTTTCTCAGACAATAGCTGCAGCCTCCACTTCCTCACTTTTTCCTTCGGCCTCCTGTATGTTCTGGTTCCGACTGCTGCCTCAGGGGTCTCCAACTTCTCTCTGACCGTTCGATCCACTAATCTTCTCTCCATCCCTACCTGCAAAGTCTCATGGAGACATTTGGTGATATTGGCTGACCACATGGTCATCTTGTAATTTATTTTTGGTTTGGCTTTGGTGACACCTGGAACGCTTCATGTTTCCTCCTTTGCCAGCTGCCTAACCATCTATTAAATGTGAGCATTTGGTACTTTATCTTTTGTGCTCTCTTGGGCTCCTCTATCAGCTTCAGTACAGCTGGTCTCAGATCTTTACGTCTGTTAGTTGTCCGTGGATGGAACCTGGGAGATCTTTGGATTCTTCTGGGCCATCGTGAGCTGTTGAGCAGCTCTGCCTGGATGACTTTTGAATCTTCCTGATGTGGTACTTTGAGAAGAGCTGGGAACACTTTGATCCCCCTGATCACGGCACCCTTGTGATCTTAGGGGATGTTTACTGACCCAACTCTACTGCAGGGTAAACCCATGAGAGGCTCACAAGTCACCGCCGGGACCCAGCTGTTTCTCAAGTCAGTGTCACCCATCAGATACAGGTTGGGGTGGGCTTGTGCTTATTCTTCAGCTTGGGAAGCCCTTTGTGGTGTTCCACATGGTATGTCTAATTTTTTTCTGGGACTAAGTGGAAGGTCCATGTGAGAGTCAGACATCACCTCTTAGATCATGCGCCATTGATCCCTTGGGTATGTGTAGCTGCTGTCGAGCCCAGTTACAGTTGCCCCGTGTTGAATTGCCTGCCTTTGAGTTGCTCTGTTCTTTTGTCATTTATTTATCTAAATTTTATTGACATTATTGAAGAGCTTTTAAAGAGCTGAGATAGGTTACTCTGAGCTACTCAAAACGTCTATGCCTGCTTCTTCTTAGAAGCATCTTGGAAGAGAGTTTTTCTTTGGTAAAACTCACTATAGTACAAGTTACTTGACATCCTCCTCCTTGGTTTATGCTGCTCTAAAGTGCAGCGTTTGTATTATGGTCCCAGAGGTTCCTTTTAACTCCACCACTGTTCTGTGCTGAGTATCATGCTCCCACTCTTGATCTTTAAAAAAAATGGGTGATTTAAAACAGCAACAACAAAGTTCAGCTGATTGCTTCTTTCATTTAGGTAACTTGGTGGATATAGTTTTGCATTTCATAGCTTCTGTCTTCTGACTTAAAAACCTTGCCTTGGTAAAATTCAGACAAAATAAAGAATGGAAAAACAGAGAGGCACAGAGGTAGGAACATTTTTTTTTAACATCAGAAACACACACATACACACAAAACCCTCTTCAGACTTCTTGGCAAGTAAGAGGAGTCTGGGGAAAAAAAAACCTACAAACAGTTTTCTAGTCATCTGAGTGGAAAAACCTTGGTTTTTTTTTTTTTTTTTAAAATAACATTTCATATCTTGGAAATGTCTGAATAGTTTTTGTTTAAAGGGAAATTCCTTTTGGCTGAGAAAGAGCCTGCAGGATTCAAACTGATAGGGCTATGTTTTTAGAAAACTTGGAGGAAACAAGGATTCATGATGAAAATGCTTTTTCACTGGCCAGTTGTGATAAACAGAAATTTAAATCCAAGGTTACCAGTCATAGCATTTGAAAGGTTCAGCCATTAACTCCTTCCTTTCCCTTGCTTCCTGTCTTTACATCCTGGGGAAACATCCCTCATTGCTGGTCGTTCCTAAAGGAACTTAGTGGACTGCTTTTCTAAACCTGTGCATTCTAGGCAGGAGGGTATGCATTCTTGGCCTCATAGTTCTCCCAGACAAGTGGAAAGGAAGATATGTAAATAAGTAATTAAATCACAAGTCATTAAATATCTGGTGTATGCTTTAAAGCCGTATTCAAAGTCTTTCTGGAGCACACAGGGTAGAGTAACAGATCTGAAGGAGATGAAGAGTTGGAGAGCCTCTCATGAAAAAGATATTTGCATTGGGTCCTGAAGTATAAACAGGACTTCTCCAGGCCATAGGAGTAGTAGGTACAGAGTAGGACTGTATAAAATGTCATAGTTGATTCTGTGAATTCCAAGTAGTTTTTTTTTGTCATTTCAGGTAGGGTGTTCTGTGGGGAGTGTTGGGAGATAACGGTAAGATCATACAAAGGTGGCCTGCTTTGTTAACCCATTTGGATATTCTTTTGTGGGCTGCAGAGTAGGAAGCTCTTAAGACTTTTAACAAAAAAAAAGAGGGGAAGAAATGTGTTTTCGCAAGGAAACCCTAGTGGTTATAAAGGATGGGTTGGAGGGGAGAATTTGTGGCTGCAAGATGATCTGCTGGCTGGTTATGTCATCCATGAAAGTAGGACAGGGCACAAGGGGGCCTTGAGCCATGGGAGGAGCATCTGGATACAAGAGAAGGCTAGGAGCTGGATGCAGGGACTTGGTGGCAGTGGGGCATGAAGGGATATGGGAGACATCCTGTTAGCTTTTTGTTCGCTGTGCTGCACAGCATTCAGGAGCTTAGTTCCCCTACCAGGGATTGAACTCATGTCCCCAGCAGTGGAAGCTCAGAGTCTCAACTGCTGAACTGCCATCCTGTTTTCTGATGTAGCAGACAGAATTGATGGTGCTGCTCTTGGTGGAGGAAGGATGAGTTTGATGGGGAAGATGATGAGTTGAGTTTTGTACATGGCGATCTGATGTGTTCATGGAACATTAGGGGGAGATATCTAAATGGCGTTTGGAAACATGGATCTGGAATTCTAGAAAAAGGTCTGGTGATGCAGATTTGAGTGTTATGTGTCTCATGGGGAATAAGTGAAGCCAGTAGTCCAAGGAGGTCAGGGAGAGAGTGAGGAGAGAATGCAGCTCTGGGGAGGGTTAGCAAAAGAAGACAAATCTGCAGATGGAACGCAGAAGGAATCAGCAGAAAAAGTAGAGAAAATCCAGGAAAATCTCATTGCAGGATCCAAAAGAGGGGAGGGTGGCTACAGAGTGGTCATGATAAAGAAGGACTGTGTGCTCTTCAGCTGCCTGCCAAGCCGTGGACCACTGTGTGGTGTCAGCTCAGGGTGGGACTGTGTCCGGAGTCGCCGAGGCCCTGGGGGTCTATACCTGTGGGCAGCTCTGTGGCTTTGTGCCAATGGAGTGCAGGCCTTGCTGCCAGCCAAGAGCAGAAACTGCCGAAGAGCGGGTGCTGGGAGTAAATATGTGTGGTGGATAATCTATACAACAGGGCCTCTTTCTTTCCCTTTGTTTTTGTAAATTTCATCCTCAAAATTAGCCTTGGAGACTGTCCTGATGCCGGTGCAGTATTATGAAAGTCCTCTCTTCATTCTTCTCTTCTGACTGAATCCCTGTATTCCTGACATCTTTCTCATCCTTGAGGAGGAGTTCATACTGGGGTCCCTTTGTGCATCTGTCATTTATGGGGCTCAGGCTTTGGGGCGTGTAGAAGGAGGGTTCTCTGGAATTGCCATATCTGTATAAGAAGGTTAACAACTGCAACATGAGTTGCTCAGTCATGTCCAACTCTTGGGCTTCCCTGGTGGCTCAGCCGGTAAAGAATCCACCTGCACTGCAGGAGACCTGGGTTCGATTCCTGGGTTTGGAACATCCCCGGGAGAATGGAAAGACTACCCATTCCAGTATTCTGGCCTAGAGAACAGTCCATGGGATCACAAAGAGTTGGACATGACTGAGCGACTTTCATTTCACCTCATCCAACTCTTTGTAATCCCATGGACCATAGCCCGTCTCCCCAGTCCATGGCATTTCCCAGGCAAGAATGCTGGAGTGTGTTGCCATTCCCTTCTTCAGGGGATCCTCCCCACCCAGGGATCGAACCCAGGCCTCCTGCATTGCAGCCACCAGGGACTCAGAGAGTTGAAATTTATCAACTGCCTGTGAAGTTTGAGCATTTCCCTTTCTATATATCTGCTGATTTTTCCAAATGAGAAAGTATCATGTGGACCCAGTAGTTGCCAAAGACGAGTTTGATCACAGAGACATCAACACTATCCACATGGTAGAAAAAATACAAAAAAACCGAATTGGTCCCATTTTTAATGACATGGCTCTTCCCTGGTGGCTAAGAGGTTAAAGTGTCTGCCTCTAATGCAGGAGACCTGGGTTTGATCCCTGGGTCAGGAAGATCCCCTGGAGAAGGAAATGGCAACCCACTCCAGTATTCTTGCTTGGAGAATCCCATGGACGGAGGAGCCTGGTGGGCTACAGTCCATGGGGTCACAAAGAGTCGGACATGACTGAGTGAATTAACTAACTTTAATGACATAGTAACAGGGGGAAGGTGAGGACAAGTGGTTTTTGTAATAAATGTATGAACCCAAAGGCTTTCCAGTGAAAGGGACAGGAAAGTAAATGATGCTGCTTCAAAGAAAAGGTGCATCCCCAAGCAGTGCCTGTTGGTTCAGGATCTACAAGGGAGACTCTGGGTGGGGGACATCCTGCAGTCCTCCCCATGCTCCCTACGTCCTGTGGCTCAATGCTGCCTTTACTCTCTGCTTCCCTGTGTCTAGGATGTCATTTTCAAGGCCCTCAAACCTCCCCATGAGGTGTAGAACAGGAATGGGAGGAGGACTCTGTCTTCAGGACTGAAGTTGGCCCAAGAAAGAAGAGGGTAGAGAAAAAAAGAGAACTCTGCATCCTGACTGCACAGGGAGGAAGCAGCGGGGTCAACGTTAAAAAAAATAGACAACTTTTTTAGAACAGCTTTAGGTTCATAGACTTCCCTGGTGGTCCAGTGGTCGAGAATCACCTTGCAGTGCAGGGGACACAGGTTCGGTCCCTGGTTGAGGAACCAAGATCCCACGTGCTATGGGGCTACTAAGCCCATGTACGGCAGTTAGAGAGCCTGGGTACTGCAACTACCCCTGCAGCCAGATAAATAGATAAGGAAATCATAAAAATAAAAAGTTTTATGGGTTTCCCCAGTGGCTCAGATGGTAAAGAGTCTGCCTGCAGTGCAAGAGCCCGGGTTCAATCCCTGGGCTGGGAAGATCCCCTGGAGGAGGGGATGGCAACCCACTCCAGTATTCTTCCCTGGAGAATCCCATGGACACAGTAGCCTGGTGGGCTACAGTCCATGGGGTCGCAAAGAGTTGGACATGACTGAATGAGTAACACACTTTAGGTTCACAGCAAAATTCAGCAGAAAGAGTACCATTTCCATATACTCCCTGACCTCCGCACGCCACGCAGAACCTGCCCCAGCATCAACATCCTGCCATTACACACTTTTGGAATGTGGACTCATAAGCCAGGGTTACCTGTGACAGCTTTTGATTTTAACTTTGTCTTTTAAAATTAGTCACAGACAAGCTTCCTTTTATAATCCAACAAGAAGCCAGGTTGGTCGAAAGTGCCTCAAACCTATATTTATGAGAGTGTGTATGGGCTGTTTTTCGTTTCTTTTGAATAAAAATTTATTTTAGACAATTTAGGAGCAGACATATAGATTTCAGTTGTCGTTCAGTCACTAAGTCATGTCTTACTGTTTGTGACCCCATGAACTGCAGCACGCCAGGCTTCCCTGTCCTTCACTAACTCCTGGAGTTTCCTCAAACTCATGTCCGTTGAGTCAGTGAGGCTACAATTAAACTCTTAAAATATGGTGTGTCTCCTTCCCCAATCTCTGCCCCCTTGCATTTACAGGTGGCTTAGGAGCTGGACATTGGAAAGGAGGGTGGGATTGAGTGGGGGAAATACTATATTTTTTTGTAACCATAGAACCTGAAGGCAATCTTTGTAGCTAGGACTTTTAACTTCCTACCACCGTGAGGTGGTATTCATTTCTCAGCCAGTACCAGGAGTTGTTTTTCTGGTTCTGCTCTGGGTTTTCGAGTTTTCTTCCAGGGCTCCCCTGCAGCCCATGACCTACATTTGGGAGCAGTTAGTAGGCCTAAGACTGTGGGCTGAGGATGCCGAGGAGGTCAAGCCCAAACCCAGACGGAGACCAGCTTGACCCCCTGGGGTTCCAGGGCATCATGTTCTAACTGAAAGACCCAGGGACCCTGGCGGTCTTAACATACACGTACATTTTTGTCACATTTTCGTGTTTGATGAGAAAGAAAGGCAGAGAAGGAGAAGTAAAAAAAAAACCAAAAAACTATTTGGTGTTTCAGCTGTGTTTACACCTTAGGAACAGGAGGTGGGTTTTAAATAAGAAGGAACCCAGTGTTTCCTTTCGACTTATAGGAGGAAACTGAAATTAAGCTCGGCCCAGCTGAGAGGAGGATGGTTGAGCAGATTGAATATGATGAATTTTCAGCTTTCTTACTCTTGCTCTTCCTGTTTCTGGTGTGGATTCTGAATGTCCTGTTGTCTGCTGATTGCTCAACCACTGGGGCAGAGGGTTGGTAGGAAAAAACAAGGATTTTGTAGTCAGCACTGACCTCACAGTCCTCATCACCACTGACCAAATTATTTATTCAGTGCTTCCCAGTGCTGTCAACTTGGCACCAAGAGAGAATGATGTTATCCACCTGGGTCCCTGAAGTAATGGATGAGGCCGATCACAGCCCAGGGGTTCTGTGGGCTCCAGCCCCCACTCAGGGCATTCCATAGATGCACTCTTGAGAAGCTACCAGAACACTGGCAAACATGTCTAGGGATCCAGTGAATTATTTGCTGAGTGGATGAATGAATGATTCTGGACTTACGATCTGGCACTGCCTACCCTGGGTATCTTTCTGAGGCTGTTTCACAAGGCCATGATAGAGGATGAATGACATGATGTAAACGAAGTGTCTGTTTCCAAGCCTGGTACATGGCCTCTGCTTAGGAGGTAATAGATTCCTGTCCTCTGTTTTTGTTTTTTATTTATTTATTTATTTTTGCTTTATTTTACTTTACGGTACTCTATTGGCTTTGCCATACATTGACATGAATCCACCACAGGTGTACACGAGGCCCCAATCCTGAATCCCCCTCCCACCTCCCACCCCACAACGTCTCTCTGGATCAAAAATTATTAAAAAATTTTCTTTGGCTTCACCATGCATCATGTGGGATCTTAGTTCCCTGATCAGGGTTTGAATCTGTGCCCTATGAACTGGAAGCATGGAGTCTTCACTGCTGGGCCACCAGGGAAATCACATTTTTCTCCTCTGGTAATTTCAGGGAGGCATAGAAAGGAAACACTTGCTAAATTCGAATCAAAAGGGAATAAAATTAGTAAATAGAATAAAGCCTCTCTAATGTGACCTAGTTATTTTGTTTTATCTAGTTTTATTGGGATATAATTGACATATAACAGGAATTTCAGATATACAACATAATATATACACACCCACACACACACACATATATATATATATATATAAATGATTACCAAAATAAAGTTGGTTAAATCATCTGACAAAGTTACAATTCTTTTTTCCTTGTGATGAGAACTTGTATGATCTACTGTCTTAGAAACTTTCAAATACCCAAGACAGTATCGTTAAATAGAGTCAGCATGCTGTAAATTATATCCCCAGGACTCATTTACCTTTTAACTACAAGTTAGTACCTTTTGACCACCTTCACCATAATGTGGCCTAATTGTAATGACTTTTAGGTGTGGGGGGTGGGGAAGAACCCTAAAAGTTTAAAGGAAAAAGCCATAAACGTTTTTTCAGTTCCTATGTGAATCTTTTTAGGCTCAGGGCCTGGTTTTGATTTGCATGACTGGGTTCACAGTTTGATTTTTCAGGCACCTGCTTCTGAAGAACTGAAATTCTGTGTCGGTTTTGAGGAGGTGGGTTGGCGGCAGGTGTTAACATTCTTTAAGTCACCAGAGGGAGGGCATGCAGGGGCTGGTCCATTCGCTATTCCCGCTTTCGCCTGAAACTGCCATCTGTGACTGAGATTACTTACAGTGCTTTAAAAAAAATATATAAAGAGCACTTCTGGGGCTGATTGTGATAAAGTTGGGAATTCACTTAATAGGAAGAGAGAGGGAAAGAACGGTAAGTATGGTGTGGGTTGGCAGTAAGGCCGTCCACTGCGGCACTGCCGGGCCTCTGCGCCTCCCAGCAGAGCCACTGTGAGATCTGTTGGTAAGCTGCAGCAAAAGGTGTTGAAGCCACGGGCTCTCCTTCTGACCCACGACCTGAACTGACCTTTCAGAGGATTTAGTGTAAGCAGTTTAGCGAAGGAACTTCCTCTGACTTTGCTTTTTTAGGAAGCAGAATTCAAAGTTGGTTTTCTTTGACTGACTCTTTTTGAAAAGTTTTTATTGGAGTATAGTTGATTTACAATGTTGTGTTAGTTTCAGGCATACGGTAAAGTGGATCAGTTATACATATAGATGAAATCATTCCTTTTTAGATTCTTCTCCCGTATAGGTCATTACAGGGTATTATAAAGAGTTCCCTAGGCTACACAGGTCATTGTTAGTTGTCTGACTGCCTTTTATGTGGACCAGCTAGCATTCTGTCTATCAGAAGTTCCATAGAGATTCGGGCATATGAGTGGACTCATCCATAATGCCTTATTATTTTTTGAGGGGGTCAGTTTCAGTAAAATTTTGAGAGGGAGCTGTTAGAAAACCTGTGTCCAAATCTTCATCCCCTCAGGAAGGTATACTTTTGATTTAACAAACACACACAAAACCCATGGCTGGTAATGAATTGAACGCCACAGAGAGAAACACCCTTAGCTGTAGGGGCTAACAAGTGTGAATAAGTTACCTGATGATTCTTCTCTATAGAGCTGCTTTATTGCAAAACAGCTGGCAGCTTGGGAGACTGGTTAGCCCTTCACTGGTTTTTCATGAAATGCTGATGATTTCATGGAGAAATTTGTTCTTTGGTATTTGCCAACCAAAAGAAAAATATCCTGGTAGGTAGGTAGATTCCCCCCCCCTCCCCCGCCCCCCGTTGCCCTTTTGAAAAACTATTGCCTAAGCCAAATTTAGAAAAAATAAAACCAAGAACAAAGGTCTCAAGATTGCAAGTATATATGTCACTTGGCTTCAAAATATAGTCTTTGAAATGTGTCGGGGGACCCACTTATCTTATGAACCAAGAGGTCTTTTATTATTTGTCTATTTCTGGCTGTAATGGGTGTTTGGTGCTGCATGTGGGCTTTCTCTAGTTGGGACGTGCAGGCTTCTCACTGCAATGACTTCTCTTGTTGCGGAGTGTGGGCTCTAGAGCTTTCAGGCTTCGGTAGTTGTGATGCATGGGCTTAGTTGCTCTGAGGCATGTGGAATCTTCCTGGACCAGGGACGGCATCCATGTCCCCTGCACTGGGGATGCTTATGCACTGGACCACCAGGGAAGTCCCTAAGAAGTCTCGATCGAGGCCTTTCAGAATTGGTGCAGTGGTTGACCAGTGTCGGGGGGGCCTAGGATTGTCCCATCTTTTCATTCTCCATTGCCTCGTGACTGCAAAATGATTGCTTTATCTCCGGCATAAAATCAGCCTCCCTGGCAGGGAGAAAGTGAGAGGGAAAGTAGAAGAGGGTAATACTTGTATTAGAAAAGCCAAGGGTGGCTGGACGTCCCTGTTGGTCTGGTGGTTAAGGCTTCGAGCTGCCAGTGCAGAGGCTGAGGGTTTGATCCCTGCTCAGGGAACTACGACCGCACGTGCCGAGTGGCTCCACCGAAAGATACACATGAGAAAAGAAAAGCCAAGGCTTGCTCTGAGTCCCTAGCAGAATTCCTGTCAGGTTTCACCGGCCGCCTCTCATTGAAGAGAAGCCAGGAAGGTGCTTTAGCTGGGCACCTTGTCACCCTGAACACTATTAGCATGTCTGACTGTGAGGAGGGAGGGCAGGATGGATCCTGAGTAGTTAAGCAGTAGTGTCTGCTGTACCACGAAAGAACATTTTCCCGGACTTATAGGATCCTAGGTCTGGTGGGGCCCTTGAGATGGCCGAGGATAGCCCTTCTTGCCAAGATAAGGAAGCTGCTTCATTTTCTTCTGTAATACTTTGGCTCCATGTGTGCCAGCCCCTCAGTTGGATTTTGGGCACCCCTGGGCTGAGCTTCTCATCCCCAGATGTATAAACTGCGCCCAGAGTGTGAGTGTCTACAAAGTCCCTTTCACGGGAGAGGAGAGGGGCAGCGGCAGGGTAGTGTGTGCATGGGAATCCAAAATTCTGATTATACCTTCTCAGGAAAAGCAGCCAGCCAACAGTAATTACGGGGCCGCCTCTGAGCGCGGAACCTGAGATCCGGCCTCCTGGAACACTCGCTAACGCCACGGGAGACTCAGCTCTGCCCTAGGGGAGCGAAGCCGAGCGGGACTCCCAGCTCCATGGCACGTGTGTGATGAGTGCTGATGGTGGGCAGCGGCCTCGGCAGACCAAGGAGCCGGGCCAGGAAGACAGCCTGGAGGAGCTGGCTTTGAGCGGGGCTTTGTAAAGGTCTGTTATTTGGTGGAGAGCGATGGCAGGTACAAACACTGATTTGAGCGTAAACAGCTTTGCCCGGTTGGAGCCGTTTAATAACACTGGCCTGTGTAGCCTGGTGTGTTTCCTTTAGAAGAGCAGCCTTGAGTCAACAGAGTTTATGGTGTGTGCAGAGAGGGTGTTGTGTTAGGCAGATTTACTAGAACATGTCAGAAAGACCACTAGCTCTGTACTAACTTTCCCTGTGAATTTTCAGTTCGAGTCCTCCCATTTCCCAAGGACTGCCTGGCAGCCTTGACATTTCATTTCTGTCCTTGCTTCTCATTGTTTGATTATTGCTTCTTTCAGGGGTGCAGCCAGTCTCCATGGTGCTGTATATGTGGGCCCAATAGTGCCCTGGAGAGTCTCAGCCTCACCACCTCATCTCACCCTAATTACCTCTCGAAGGCTCTGTTTCCAAAAACCATCACACTGGGGTTTGGGGCATCACCGTATGAGTTTTGGAATGGCACAGTTCAGTCCACAGCACTGGGGGTCCACTGGAGTTTCACGAGACTCCTGACTGACAAGTTGTGGGGGGCGAGGGAGACCAGGGCAGTGTGTTTCCTGCTGGAAGAAACCTGTAAGAGTTGAAAACCTGTAGAGTGGCAGTTCTTTACAGCTGAGATCATGGCCTCAAGTGGGTCTGAGAACCTCCTGGAATGCTCTCCAGGGTATTGTAGGTGTACATTTTTCATCACATTTTCAAAAGAAATTCATTACCCCCAGATGTTAAGACCTACCATCCTGGAGGTTGTGTTTCTAAAGTGAAGGCTGAGAGGAATCAGATCTGTGCACAGCCAGTGTCCACTGTCAGCATCCCGTGTGCATGGGACAGGACCGCCCACCCCCCACCGCACCCCTGCCCCGTGCTTCCCCCTTCTCCCCCCGCATTCCAGAGAAGCCCTGCCTGCTCCTGCTGCTGTGCACTAATTAGATGCTGACTGCTGACAGGGGAGCTCTTCTCCCAGAAGCTGCATTGTTTGTACCCTAAACCCTTTGTCTGTTTTTTTGGGGCGGGGGGGAGAAAGCCTTTTTTCTTTTTTTGGGTCATGCATAAAAAAATGAGTGGCTTACATCACAAGCCAAAAAAAAAAAAAAAATCTTGCATATTAAAAAGATATTTCATAGTATTCTCAAGATTCTGACTCAAAGTAGACAAAAGTGAAGCAGTCTTTTCTGATCATAAATGAAAGCCCATACATTCATTCATCATAGCCAGTGCTAAACCCTACATTGGTCTTAATTTTTTTTCCTTCTCTACTTCCTGATCCTCCCAGGAAGGATTTCTTCTCTACATGTAGGAATTCTTCCTATATCCATTTTGAGTTTTATTTGACTTCGTATTATAAATTTCTTTCAAGCCTTTTGACTCATTTTGGAAACATGGTAAACATAAATACATTTTAAAAACACAGACCTGCCTAGAATCTGACTGGCTCGCTCCTGACCTGGGCACAGTCCCTGAAGGATGCTGGTGGCATTGGCTTGGGTCCTATTCCCCATCCCAGCTTCCTTCTCATCTCCTTCTTGTCCTTCTTTTTCTCCTTCTGTGTCCTTTGCTCTCCTGGGTCTTTCCTTTCTTCTCTGATTGTGCCCTAACTCTGCCACTATTTCCAGAGTTTTGTTTAGCCCTGATGGTATGAGGACCCCCAACTCAGGGTTTGGAATCTGTTATTTGATTCTCCTGCTTCATTGCCAGAACCTGTGGTCCCAGCTGATGGTGGCATTCAGGAGGTTGTCACATTAATGGTGTGCATTGTTAAAGGCGGACTGGAAATTGCAGTATTGACTTCCCAAAATATTCAGGAGCTGAAGACCCAGAAGGAGCATTGTGGAGTAACTGGACCAATATATAAATAAAGAGCAGAAGTAGCCAAGAGGGGAGCTAGTTGCTCTTAGAGGTCACTGAGGAGTTTTACTGGTTGACAGTGGAAAACTTCTTGCCTATTTTGCCTTCTTGTTCTTTTCCCCCTTTCAGTTGGGACGTTGGGGACCTCTAGGTCTAACAGTTCTGTCACCTGCATTGAGCAAGCCTGGTCCCCTGGTTTTGGAAATCTATATCTAGGTTTGCTAGTTATTCCCTTTCCTTTCTCCAGTTGTGTTCCTCCAGACCTAGGGGTGTGGCTCACCAGTCTAGGTTCTTCTTTTGGGGCCTCTGGCCACCTCCTTGGTTGGCCTCACTCCCCAAGGTGTTTTAGATCTGATGAATCCCTTGGAATCATGAGGTTCCTGCTGTGATCACCTCCATTGCCTGTAGCAATGGTTCTTGGTCTTTGCTATACATCATGATTACCTGGGAGCTTAGAAAATATCAACCCCTGGGTCCCAGCCTTTGTGATTCTGATCTCCTTGGTATTGGAATGAGGCATGGGCAGCAAGACTTTTTTTTAACAGCTCCCCTGTTGATTCCAAAATGAAACCAAGGTTGGGAACTGTTGGCCTTGCTACTTGAAACTTGGTCCATGGACTGGCAGTATCAGCACCTCCTGGGAGGTTGTCCCTGATGCAGAATCTACTCCAGACTTTCCAAGTGATAATCTGAAGATCCACAGCTCCTGGCTGATTCCTATGCACATTTGAGTGTAAGAACTATGGGCTAGAATGTCCTCCTGCCCTACCTTGGAGGGGTAGGCTCCCCAGCCAGAACACCATAGCAAGTACTGATGCCAGATCTGGTTAGAAGGACCCCAAGACACTGGCTTTCCCTCCATGAACCTTTCTTGGGAGTTGGTTCTATATCTGGGTTAGATTCCCTCCCATTCCTGACCAATCCCTTTTTTACCTGTCCCCTTGAAAGTCCCTGCATATTTCAGCAACAGGGATGCAAGGGTCTGGTCTGAAGTTGGAGGCCAGTGGAATTGGTTGCAGTCTGTGCTTTCGGAAGCCTTGGCCTGATGGCCTGACCTTGTGGTGCTTTGCTTGGTCAGCCCAGCAGTTTGCCATGTCCTCACCCTGGGGGATGGAAGTAGGGAAATCAGACTAAAAACAGAAGGCTTACGAAAGACAATGAAAAAAACAAAACAAAACAAAACATGCTAGAGCTGGGATGGTTAGAACAGAAATGACAGGTGCACAGCGGAGATGACTCTCCCCTCCTCCACCCCCCTTGCCTGCTTTAGACATCGCCAGCTCCTTTACCTTCTGAGCTCCCATGGGACTGACCCTAATTTCCCTGCCTGTAGGGCACCCCAGGTAGGCAGTGCCAATTCCTTAGGTTTTTCACTTAAGATACAACTACTGTGAATTTTCTTTTTCCCGGAGCAGCAGCATTTACTACTCCAAAGGTGATGCTTGGGTTTCTGAGCACAACCTTCGAGTTCTCACATATCATCCGAGATGCTATCAGCATCTTTTGCTTCAATTTTCTGCTCTTGTTATCTCTCAGCCCTCACAGGCAATTGGAAGAACGAATGTCCGAATCTCTGAGATTGTTGTTCTTGTCTCTATCCCACAGAACTTTCTGGGGCAGCCCTTGGCGCAGGGCTGCAATGGGCTGGGACTTAAGGAGGCACACACTTAATGGGGACCCAGCCTCCTGCTTCATTGCCTCACCCCTGCCCGGTTCCTTTCTTTCCTCATCACTCAGTGGGAATAACAGTGGGTTGGGTCATTCTGCTTCCTGACCCCCAGGATCACTGCCTGACCAGGGTCCTCATTATTTGTGGGTTTTTTTAATACTTATTTTTTATCTGACTGTGCCAGGTCTTAGTTGTGGCACTCAGGCTTTTTGGTCTTCGTTACTGCATGTGAACTCTTAGTTGAAGCCTGAGGGATCTAGTTCTCTGACCAGGGATCGAACCCGACCTCCCCTGTGTTGGGAGGTCAAGACTCTCAGGCGTTAGACCACCAGGGTCTTCATTGTTTGAACGGTGTGACTTGACTCACTAACCTTCATGTAGCATCCGAGCTGTCTATTACCACCTTTCTGGACCACCTGCTTTTATGTTGATTTGAGCTTAGGAATCTGGCAAATAAAAGACTGAAGCTGATCAGGGAGATTGTAGGGGCTAGCTGGGACTGGAGAGAGGGGTACCTACTGGGGAGCAGGGTGGCAGGTGGGTTCGGGACCTGTTCAGTGGAATCAGCAGCCCCTCAGCTCTGATAGAAGGTACCAGATGGGAATGTGAACCCAGTATTGACAGATGATCCAGTTTTTAAAGAAGCCAGAAATACAGATTTTTCTGTAAATCTCTTGCTTTTTAGAAGTTGCCCTGCTACACTCCACCACCAAATTAAGCCAAGCAACAAACAAAAAACACAAAGTAGAGGTAAATCCTTATGGGCCTTCAGAGATAAATCTTGGACTCTCCTCAGATGCACAGAAATTGAGCAAAGGCTCTAACCTGTGTAAACTGAGCTGCCTTGGTCGAGACTGATTGAGACATGACTGTCCAGGTTGTACTTTATCTGTGTTGCATTTAAAAAGTACTGTTTCTGCACCCATGGGAGATACTTCCGAAATCAGAACTAGAAATGACATCAGGACATTTTATTTACTTTCTCCTGCTGGCCTTTCAAGCTCATCTTTTCCATTATTAAAAGTCTGTTTTAAGAGAGATTATTTATCTGACCTTGCTTTTGATTTTTCTGTAAAGTGCTTTCAGATGACAAAATGTGGCCAGAAACCAGGTCATTTATATTTTGGATTCATTAAGCTCAATAGTCTCTAATTTATCTTGGCCTCATTTGCTCCATTTATAAAGCGGAATGATAATACCCACTGATTTCACAGAGTTGGCTTGAGGATTAAATGAGATTTTTATGTGGGGTTATTTGAGAAAAGGTTGAGTCCTCTCTAATTGTAAAGTACCAAATTCTAATTAAAAGGCACTGCTGAACACAGCTTTTGCATTTCTTAAACAAAACAAAGTTTGTCAGTGTTGTTATTAATACATATAATCAACTTATCTATCTATCCATCCATCTATCGATTGTCTATTCTATATCATGAAAGTAATATCCAGGTTTTTCTGATAACTGCTACCGATTATATTTAGATGTCCAGTGGGTTATACCAAGATTCTTGCCATAGTCACTGCCTCTCATTCCTTTTCCTGAATTCTTATAGGCATGATCTGTGCCCACTGTTTTACTTTGAAGCAGTCATGTTGCAAAACCATTTCCTTTGTATGCTCTGGGCCTCTGTGAGAGCAAAACTGGAGATGCTGCTGCTTCAAGGACTGCTGCCACTGGAGCCTTCTGCTCCTGGATCATCCGGACTGAAAAACCTGGGCAGGGTTTCTCGTTAATCCTCTATTCTCCTCTGTTGATAGATTTTGAGAATACCTACAACCCCATCTCCATGCAGACTTCCACTACATTGGAGGCAGAGTGAGGGGGAGAAGGACGCTATCAAGGATGAAGGGAGGCAGGGCCCAGTGTGTCAGCTCAGGGAGCGTCTTTAGACCTGAATTTCCCCTCTTGCAGCCTCAGTTCTGAAGAAGTTGCAGCGTGTCATTCCACCCCCACCCCCCCCACATCCTGTGCCCTTTGTGTTTGTCTACGGTTGGTTGTGTGTGCGCACCCTTCTATAGGCGGTGCAGAGGGGAGTGAAGCTTGTTGCATTCTTTTGCCCCTGCCCGCTGGCCTCTGCCACCCCTACCTGTCAGGGCTCATGGGAAGCAGATATATGCTCTCACTAACCCTTTTCCTACATGTTTGAATTACCTGGGGAGACTGGAAAAAAAAATACTGGTATCTGATCCCCATCCAAGATTAACTAAATCAAAATTTCTGGACATGGGGCATATGAATTTTTTTTGAAAGCAAAAACTTTTCATTGTTTTTAAAAAATGAATTTCGACTTGTAGAGAAGTAGAAAAAATAGTGCAGAAGTTAATGTCAACTCACATGGCCATAGTATAATTATGGGAACTAGGAAATTAATATTGATAAAATATTGTTAACTCGTGTAGATATTAATTCAGATTTTACCAGTATTTCTACTGATGTATTTTTTTTCTGGTCTAGGATCTGATTTTAAACTTCCACATTGCATTTAGTAGTGATGTCTCTTTAGTTTCCTCTGATATGTGACCATGTTACATTCTTTCATTTTACATTTCCTGATACTTTTGTAGATAACTGATAATTATTTTGTAGCACATTCTTCAATTTGTGCTTGTCTGATATTTTTTAGGACTAGTTTGAGGTTAGGGACATAAGGCTTTTTAAAAATAGTTCCCGGATCAGGTATGTATTTATCCTGGAGGTCTGTAATTTACTATATAACACATAAAAAAAAATAGTGATCGATGAATAGATTGGTGGGTAGGATTGTGGTCAAGCAGGAACAATGAAATGTTAATGATAACATCAAAGTGGTAAGCATACAGTATTCATTATAAAATTCTTTCAACTTAGCTCAGATTTACATTTTTCAAATTTGGATATTGGGGGAAAAGTTCCCTGCTTTTCCAGATGATGAATTTGGGGCTGATGCCCCCCCAAGACTTGACAATAAAGATGAGTGGAAAGAAACTGTGTCTGTCGGGTGGGAAAAGAATGTAGGGTCAGCAGGTCTTAGCCCATGCCTGGTGGCTGGGTGACCGCTGTATATTTAGATAAGTGACCCCAGCAAGGCTTCAGAGAGACAGTAAGTAAGAGCAGACTCCTGTCTGAAAAAATACCCATCTGAACTCCAAACTTGGTTAATTGGAATTCTGAGTGGCATTGATTCACATATGAGCACAGAGAAAATAGATGTTTTTGAAAGATGCTGACTCTTTATAAGAACATCTGGTTCTTACTCTCAGGAGCAGAGTCTTGGAGCTGGAGAAACCATTGAGGGTCATCTGGTCAGCCTCCCACTCAATGTCTTTCCCAGCGGCCCTGAGCTGAATTGCATTTGATTTATGCAGCTGGATAGAATGAGTCTAAGGTCACTGTTTTGAGGATGAAATCACTTTTAATTCCAGCAAATGAATATAGTTTAAAACAGCTTTCCTAGGAGAAAAATAAAAGCTGTCTTGTGCAAAGCTTGCTCGCCTCTCTCTCTCCTGCTATTTTAAAATTGGGCGTCAAGGCAACAAGAAATGAAGAGTGCCTTAAGGAAAAGTGTGTTGTGTGATGCTTGTGTTGTACTTCTCACTGAGTCATGGGTCCCAGTCCTCCCTGAAATGGGCAGAATGAAGTCTCTCTCTAACTTCCCTGCTCCCCAAACTTCATTCCGCTTCTAAGGGCTACAGAAGCAAAGGTCCTTCTGTTCTGCCTGTGGGGCTGGGGAATAAGCGACAAAGGCCCTTTAAGAGAGACAGAGAGAGCGAGAGCCCTGCAGATGTGAGGTTACAGTGTGTCAGCCAGGCCCCTGGGAGCCTCAGCCAGCTTAGTGCAGAGGCCTGAGTACGGGGCTCATTTGTGGGTTGTGGAAAAGAAATACCCTGCTGATTATGGGTAGTGCTGAACCGCCTTCCCCAGCCTCTTGGGCTCACAGAGAACTCAGTCTGTTCTCCTGGACTTTTTGAAGCTTTGTTATGGATTTTACTCCAGTCTGGTGCTGTCTGTACAACTCCTGGCCTCACTGAGCTTGATCTGTAACCTTTCTTTCAGTTTCTACACCTATAAAATGGAGAGAAATTTAGTTGGAGAAATGTCAGCCTGGAAGAGTCTCCAGCCTCCTCCAGAGTTTTGTTATTGTTGTTCAGTCGACATGTCTGACTCTTTGAGACCCCATGGACTGCAGCACACTAGGCTTCCCCGTCTTTCACTATTTTCCATTACTCAAACTCATTGATGATCGCGTTCAACCATCTCATCTCATTCATCTCATCCTCTGTCACCCTCTTCTCCTCCTGCCCTCGGTCTTTCCCAGCATTGGGGGTTTTTCCAATGAGTTGGCTCTTCACATCAGGTGGCCAAAGTATTGGAACTTCAGCATCAGCATCAATCCTTCCAATGAGTATTCAGATTTCCTTTAAGATTGACTGGTTTGATCTCCTTGCTGTCCAGGGGACTCCCAAGAGTCTTCTCCAGCATCACAGTTCAAAAGCATCAGTTCTTCAGTTCTCTGCCTTCTTTATGGTCCAGCTCTCATATCCACACATGACTACTGGAAACTTACAGCGTTTACAGTAACTAATTTTTATAGCGTTTTAAGTTTTAAAATCCATTCATAGATGTTCTCGCCTTTTAGCCACCCAACCTTCTCAAGGGGTTTGAGGGACTTCCCTGGTGGTCCAGGAGCAAAGACTCCATGCTCCCAGCACAGGGGGCCTGGGTTCCATCTCTGGTCAGGGCACTAGATCCCACAGGCTGCAACCAAGAGCTCAAATTACACAACTCAAGGTGCCTCAACTAAAAATCCCACTTGTTGCAACAAAGATCAAAGATCCCTCATCCTGCAACTAAGACCCGGTGCAGCCAAATAAATAAATAAATATAAGAGTTTGAGTACCTCATGGCTCAGTGCTGAAACATCATCTCTTCTCACTCTGTAACCGTTCCTTGGGCAGCTTCTGTCTTGTCAGTTACCGTCTATATTATGATAGGTCTATCATTTATATCTTTAGCCTGGATCTCTCTCTGAGACCTGATTATCCAGCTGCCAGCGTGTCTCTCCACCGAGCTATCTCAGAGTTTCCTCCATGAAATGCATCAAAGACTGAACTGATACTTCTGTCTCCCAGACTCCACCCCAAACCTGTTCCCAGTCACAGCATGTGGTACAGCCAGCCATCCACTGGGACAGGCCAGGACCCCAGGAGCCATCCTTGATGTCATCCTCCCCCTAAACCCTGAGATCCAATCTGTCACTCAGTCCTACGCACTTTCCTCCTAAACATCTCGATTCCATCCACTTCTTTCCATCTCCTCAGCTGCCTTTTAAGACAATCCAGCCCCCATCTTTTACCAGGACTACTGCAGCAACCTATTTACAACTCTCCTAACATTTGTTTTGCTCTCTTGCCTTCCCATCATCCCCGAATTTGGAAGAAATCTTTACAAATTGCAAATCCAAATAGGTCACTGCCACTCCTTAAAACCCTCAATGGCTTTATATTGCTGTTGTGAAATAAACACAATCTCTAACAAGGCCTACAACTCCTTCTGTGGTTTGACTCCTGAAGAGCCCTGCACTGGCAATTTGCGCTCCCCCTTTTAAGTTCTTTAAATATGTTCCTTCTTGCCACAGGGGCTTTGCGCTTGCTATTTCCTCTATTTGAAACGCTCTTCCTCCCCTCCCCCCTCTGTCAATTAACTGCTACTTAGCCTTTGTCATTGTTTAGTCGCTAAGTCATATCCGACTCTTTCGGTTGACCTTAAGCCTTAAACAAACTTTCCTTGCAATTAGAGATCTGGTTCCTTTCTTTCAGAGAAGTTATAACACTCTGTCTTTCATATCCATTATTTTGATTGACATCTTGTCTCTGAGTAGTGTAAGCTCCAGTTGAGTATGAGTCTGTTTGCTTTTCACCACCATTCTACCCCAGCCTCTGTCACACAGAAATATTTGTTCAGTGAATGATCCCAATAGGGTAGGTAGGACAAGCCTATTTATTCATTTTTTTTTTAGCACAAGGAGATTTTTTTTTTTTAAGGCAGACGCTTGGCTTTATTTCTTTTCTAACTAGTTCTTTCTACCATCATTTCTTTTTCCCAGCTGATACCAGCTTCATCCCAGTCATTAGTGATGAGCAATCATTGGTTTGAAAATGCTCCCCAGAGCATCAGTGCCAACTCATAACATGTCTTTAGATTGCTGGAAATCTTGTGAAAACTTGCTTCATTCACTATTGGAGAATTTGTCTATGAATATGGATGGGAGAATCATTAATTAGAAGCTCAGTATGGATAATTGTTTAAGTTATGAAAAGTGGGTTTTTAAGAGAAGGGCTTTTTGTTTAATTCATACCTGTCTTTCATTTCTTTCCTTCCTTCCTTCCTCCATCCATCTCTGTCTTTCTTTCTTTTCAAATATTTATTTGGCTGTGCCAGCTCTTAGTTGCACCATGTAGGGTCTAGTTCCCTGACCAGGGATGGACTCTGGATCCCTTGCATTGGGAACATGAAGTCTTAGCTGCTGGTCCACCAGGGATGTCCCTTAAAAGGAGAGTTTTGAGACTGAATTGTGAAGCTCTGGCTGACTGAGACCTCTCTTGCCATTCTCAGGTTTTCCCTGCATCCAGAGTCTCAAATCCTTCCTATTAGCTCTCCGAGCACAGCAATGCATCTGGTGCCAGTTGGGCCCTCAGTTGCTGCTTTCCTGACTTTGGAACGTCTCCCATTACCTTTTGCTGCTGGGTCCCTCCATAGACCATGGAGAATAATTTACTCTGGCTATGCTTTCTTCTAACTCCCAAGGGCCACGGCAATCTCCATTGTGTTCAAAGAGGAGAGGGAGCTGTGGACCACTGTCTAAAAAACTCTGTGTTTCTTGCTATTGTACTACACGGAATTAGTAAAAGCTCATCAGCTTTTAGCACATGCCCACTGTGAGGTTATAGATTCAGAGAACAGCTGGGACCTCTACCCCTTAGGACCCAGGTCTTCTACCTAAGAAGAACATATAGGGGTAGGGCTCTTTATGAATGAGTTTGTCATTAGTTGAGGGATTTCAAACCATTTTGGTCCTCCACACTACTAGCCTTTTTCTTCCCATTTTTAGTGTATGTTCATGTGTGTGTTTTCTCATGTATAAATATTTTTGCCCCTTGCATTGCAGTGTTTGGGGAACATTCCCCAAATCAAACAGGTGGACTCTGTTGCCAGAGTATCCATATGGGAACTGGCTGGTGTGAAAATACTCACTGTATTGATTGATCCACAATGTATTTATTAATGATTCTTATGGGTACCTGGTGTTTAGTTCCCTTGGGTGATGGTGGAATTCAAAATAAGAAATCTGCCCTTATTCTAGATTCATTAAGTTTTGTTTTTTCTTTTCAAGAAAAACTGTTACTGTTGTTCATTACAGAAAGAATATTATCCCATTATAGAAACTGAAAAATAAAAAACAACATCTCTTAAAAACTCTCCCCCAACTACTATTAACTTCTGTTGCATCAGCATTCAGAGATATTTTTCTATGAATATTTCTTTTATATACTACAATTCAAGTTTTTCATAAAACTTTTGTGTCATATTCTTTTTATTCAATGATAGACATTTTAAAATTTTAATACTTTTTATCTATTACTTTTTAATGCTTATTTTTTTCATTGTATTTGTATTTTATAGTTTCTTAACAAATATCCAAGTATTGGAATTTTTTTCTCTTTAAAAGAGATTAGGGGACTTCCCTGGTGATCCAGTGGGTGAGACTCCATGCTTTCACTGTGGGAGCATGGGTTTGATCCCTGTTCAGGGAACTATTAATAGAATCCCCGCATACCACACGGTGTGGCCAAATATATATATATATGATATATATATGTGATATATATATATATGTGATATATATATGTGATATATATATATATAGGATTAATTTTAAAAATAATTTTAGAAAGGTTAAAAGAAACAGAATATGCATTATAAACATCCTATGGCTTTTTGTGACTGTCCAGAGAAGTCCCTGATTAGGCTCAGAAGGACATGTGATAAGGTGGTTTGCAGTCAGAAAGGAGACCCAGAGTCTGGCTGTCGGAAGTAAGGGCTGGGGTCCTGCACATACCCAGACTTCAGAGCCTTGCCTCGGAGAGAGCGAATTCTGCCATGACTGCCACTTTCCTTCATGTCCTGTATGATAACCTGTGTGTCATCCAAAACTTAAAAAATATATATAATACTCATTCTGGGAATAAGTGTGGTCACCTTTAGGCTCTGTGTAGACTTGATTGTTTTCTTTTAAATTTGCGTGTCTCAGTGTTTCTGCCAACTGAATTCAGGGACTCAGTTGGTTCTGACGCAAACATTCCACTCTGGAGGCTTTTAAAAAGATACGGATATTCAGAAGAGGCTCACACTGCGCCCTCAGTGTTCAGGTTAAGTGCAGTATAGGTGGATGTGCGCTGCCTAGCAGCTCCTCTGTCTGCTGGAGAGATGGCTGGAGAAGTCTGTTCTGAGAACAAGGCATGGGCTGTTGCTTCCAGACATTCTTTCTTCCTGGAGGACACAAACGTGGTGTTTAACGGCCACTGGCCACACGCCCACTCTCTAGCCTGAAGGAATGTGCTCTGTCTGGGCCGCACTCCAGTCATCAAGGCAGTTACTGTGGGGAGGGAGAAGCCAGCCCTCCAGGTCCCCGGCCTGAGCTTCTCCTGCGGAAAGAAGGAATGTGTTTTGACTTCGGACTTCCCACCCCGCCCTTTCTCTGGTTTCATGAACTGTCCTGCTTGCACGGGAAGGTTCGGTTTTCTTTCTTGCTCTTTCTTCACTGCAAGGGCTTCACCTGAATATAATGTTAAAATACAGAATTCAGAAGAAACGCAGTTTGATAGAGAGGCATCAACCTACCCCCTTGTTAAGAGCTGTTATAAGTAGATCAATTCCGGTATTTAGCACATGCTATCTTTCTGGGCTTGCTTTTTCTGTGTTTCACTTAGGAGGAAGAGAGAGAGAAAGAAAACTTTAAAACAAAATAGTTTATCCTGTAAAATTCTCTTTGGGCAATTGCACAGCGATAGTAAGAGTAATAATGGTCTTCCCAGGTGGCCAGTGGTAAAGAACCTGCCTGCCCATCCAGACATAAGAGACATGGGTTCGAACCCTGGGTGAGGAAGATCCCCTGGAGGAGGGCATGGCAACCCACTCCAGTATTCTTGCCTGGAGAATGTCAGGGATAGAGGAGCCTGGCAGGCTACAGTCCATGGAGTTATAGAGTCAGACACAACTGAAGTGACTTAGCACACAGCAACATGCAGTAATAATAAAATTAATAGCAGTGGTAGTGTTAGTTGCGCAGTTGTGTCCGACTCTTTGCGACCCCATGGACCGTGTAGCCCACCAGGCTCGTCTGTTGATGGAATTCTCCAGGCAAGAATACTGGAGTGGGTTGTCATTCCTTTTTTCAAATAATAGTAATACTTTTGTGAACAGCTGAATTTCATTTAGGTCTCACAGTCAACCCCTGGGGTTAGGTCCTAATTTTGGCCCCATTTTACAGGTGAGGTAATTGAGGCTTGGGGGGGTTAGGTAACTTATTCTGCTCATTAGTGATAGATGATATCCTAGCTCAGGCAGCATGAATCCGGGGTTGGATGAGCCTTTAATCCCCACAGAATAGTGCCTTCAAGGCCAGTTGGTGAGGCTTATGGAAGTTTTGCCCCTTAGGTAGGGGCTAATTCATAATTTTTTCCCCTATACTTTCTGTTTTGAAAGTTTTAGACCTGAGAAAAGTTGTAAAAGTAGTATGATGAAGTTACCAAGCATTAATATTTTGCCCTTTTAGCTTGTTTGTCTTTCTGCGTGTATATGTGTGTGTATGTTTTGTGTTTATGCTGACCTTTAAAAGTTAACCGAGACATTGACATTGTTGCTCTAAATACATTAGCAGGTATCTTTGAGAACAAAGACATGCTTCTAAACAACCTCAATGAAAATCCTATCACTCCAAAACATTTAGCATTGATTCACTGCTGTTTTCTAATCTGTCCATGTTTAAATTGCCCCAGTTGTCCCCCAGATGACCTTTATAGCTGGGTTTTTTTTTTTTTAATCCAATATCCAGTGAAAAATCAGACTTTGCTTTTATGGTTTGTAATCTTGATAGCAGGCACATTCTCTTCTCAGACTAGGAACAGTTTGCTTTGGCTTAGCTGAAAGACTGGGGGCTCTGCAGCACTTCCAGACTTTCCTGCCTGTCCTGACTAAGCAGTCTCACAGATGACCTTATTTGACACATGTTGTCTTACTGGGCACCCTGTCTCCTTCCTTCTCTCTCCTCAGCTCTGCTTTTGTCTTATTTCTTCTCTTTCTCTTTTTTCCTTCCTCATTTTCTTTTCTCTCTTCTCCTCTTCCCTGACTCTACCTCCACCATAATGTACACAAGATGTGGTGTTATGCACTATAATTATTTCGTGCCTCAATCTAGAAGCTGATTGTGTGGCAAGCGGGAGCTGCCAGATTGGATCTTATATAGGAGTTGGGATAGAGACCAGATGATGTGGTCGAGGAGGGTGTGCTGGGGGACTGAGCTTGGGTAGACCCTGTTGCAGAGGCTCAGACAGCCTCTTGGCACCACATGAGGCTAAGAGAAGGTGAGAAACGTCAACTCCAGTCCAGGGAAGTGTCAGCAGTGGGAGATAGGAAGAGGATGGGGTGTACCAAACTGGGAAGAGATAGCATAGTGGTGTATTGGGAGGACCGTAGACTTTAAAGTCAGACAGACAGCTTAAAATAGCAAGACTTTACCGATGAGCTTTGTGATCATAGGAACATTATTTAACTTTCTAAGTCTCATGTTCTTTACCTACAAATGGAAAGAGTAATATCTATGTTACAGCTCTATGTTGAAGGTTAGAGATAATGCATGTTAAAGCTAAGATCTAGCATAGAGTTGTTACTCAATAAACTGCATTAAAAAAAACCCACCTGGCAATGCAGGAGACGTAAGAGATGTGGGTTTGATCCCTGGGTTGAGAAGTTCCCTAGAAGAGGAAATGGCAACCCACTCCAGTATTGTTGCCTGGAGAATCCCATGGAGGGAGGAGCCTCGTGGGCTACCGTCCTTAGGATCATGAAGAGCCGGACGTGACTGAAGCAGCTCAGCACACAGCACAGGTATTTACAAGGTGGTCCTATAAATGGAGGGCTGCAGTGAAGGGAATCCCCGCTGGGTGACATGCAGATGTTAAGTTCATGCAGATGACCAATTTGAGGATGACCTGTCAGTGGGTAGAAGAAGGTCCTTTGAAATGGATTTCATGGCAGGCTGCCTATGATATAAGGCAGGTTCCAGTGATCAGAAGCATGATTCTATGGGGCCTGGGATCCAGAAGAGAATCCAGTTGCCAGAACCAAACTGTCCCATTAGGTTCAAATGAAGGGCGAGGGTGATATGTTGTTGAGCCATCTGGGGCATCTTTTGTTTGGGGTTAGCATTAGGGAGGAACTGGGGGTTTGGGTGGAGCCACTGTGAGGGGGCTGGGGCTCACACTAAGCCTGGGATGCATTCTCTTTTAGAACTGCTGTTGATGAGATGACATTATTACATTAAAGAGGCTCTTCTTCCTGGGTACTTGGCCCAAATTGTCACTAGGTCGATGATGATACCCTAATAATGAGTCCAGAGACCAAATTGTTGGGTTGATCTAGGTTTAGTCCCCTTCCGTCTTAGTGAGAGTTGCCATAACAAGATGCCATAGTCTGGGCTGGTTAAACAACAGTTGTAATTTTTCCGAGTCAATAGAGAGAGACAGGGAGGAGGAGAAAGAGAACAAGCAAGCAGGCTGTCTGGTCTCTTCTTATAAGGGCACTAATCCCATCATGAGGACCCCACCCTCATGACCTCATCTTAACCTAATTGCCTCGCCGAGGCTCCATGTCCAAAACACATCACGTTGAGTGTTAGGGCATCAACATATGAATTTTAAGGGGATGCAGATATTCAGAGTATATGCCCTGTCTTCCATGCTCCCTTTCCCAGACACTTGAGAGTCTGTATATAATGAGAGATGTTACCTTGTGAAGAGTGCTAACTCACAGTGTTACATGGAAGCAGAAAAAATGTCCAGAACCATAGTTCTTAAAGCTTGTCAGTAAAAAGCCTTTAGAAGGAAGCTCAAGTTAACTCTGGTATAGGTTCTTTCCTCCGATCTTTCTTCTTATACCTTCCTTATTTTTATTAGTATTCATTCCAGAGTCATGAAATTGTGGCAAAAACTGTTCTTGCTTGTTCTTTGTAAAATCTCCAGATTAAACTTTCTATGGCCCAAAGTGTGGCATTGTGCCACTTCTCTCCAAAAGATTATCTTATTCCAAGCGTTTCTTCTTCCATTTGAAGCTGGCAAGAATCAACAAGCACTTATGTTTTTAATTTAAATTCGTTTATTTTTAATTGGAGGATAATTGAATTGCTTTACAAAATGGTGTTGGTTCCTGCCATATAGCAACAAGAATGAGTCACGGTTCATACATATGTCCCCTCTCTCTTGAATCTCCCTCCCACATCCTACCCCTCAAGGTGGTCACAGAGCACCTGATTTGAGCACCCTGCATTATACAGCAAGTTTGCTCTGGCTAATTTTGCATGTGGTAATGTATATGTTTCAATTCTACTCTCAGTTCCTCTCATCCTTTCCTTCCCCTACTGGGTCCACAAGTCTGTTCTCAATGTCTGTGTCTCCATTGCTCCATTGGCAAGTGTTTTGGGAGCCAGCATATATACTTACTGGTCCATTAAGTACCAGTTTGTTTAATGGTAATTTTAAAGAAGATAAAGGGACTATTTACACTTTATAGGATCTGTTTCTGCTGGAAATTGTGATACATTTTAATTTTGATATTGTCATCCTTTGCTCACTTTTATTTTTTATTTCTTTCTTCAACAAATATGCCAAACACTGAGCAACTAGTCTAAAACAAACACCCCACCAAAAATAAGAGGGGAATGATCATTTCTATTTTGNACAGGCTTTATTACCGACTTACTTGAATTGTAATATTTAATTCTTCTTTCCAGTAGCAAACTAAGTAGGCAAGAAATAATTTCTTCTTTTTTAAACCTATTTTGAGTGAGTTTGTAGAAACTATTCTGATCACAAATAAAAATCTTATATTAAAAACAACTGAGGAAATGACTATGGAAAGCCAGAAAGCTAGATTTATTTCTTTTATAGTTGAATAAAATGTCTATACCATAAGCAATAATTGAAACTTTAAAAATCATTTTAAAATCCCCTTATGAAAGCAGTTTGTTTCTCTGGAGTGTCATCAGTTTAAATGCAAAGATATAACAAATACCATTTGGGGCTATAACTGTGTTATTCCACGCTTTGAAAGGGCCTTCATTAGGCTAAACGAAACAACCTGTAATGTGTTCCATATGTAGTATTTTGAAACCTTTTGTTCGGTTTCTAACTAGACAGGGAGGAAAAGAAAGAGTCCATTTTCTCCTCTTGGGATTTGTCTTACAAGGTCCATCAGATGGAGCTGAGCAAACAGGGAACTATTGCTCCTTGTCTAGCTCCTGTTTGTTTATTCTCCCCCTTATAAAAACCGAGGGACTAGCAATTTCTTTTATGAACGGGACCGAAGGGAGATAAATAGACCTTGCGGGAGAGGAAGGTCAAGTTCAAAGTTTTTCTTTCCTCTGGATTCAGGAATAAGCAAATGAAAAGACTGGCCAAACAACGGGCAGCAGGCATCTGATGGTTAAGCCCTACACCCCCCCCCCANCATAAGATGAAACTTCTCTAACTGAAGAATATCCAAGAATCCATATTGAAGAATATGAATATTCCTTATTAAATGAAGATTTACAAAGATGATCCTTCATATTAGCACCACAATCCAGAAACATCAAATGCAACTGTATTTCCCTTTAAAAGATGAAAAAATTGCATTCATGAATCTGCCAATTTGATGAGAAAGATGAAATCTCTGGGACTTTACCGCTTGCTACATCATGATCTTGGAAAATGGCCCATGTGGCTTTCTGACAGCGTGAGAATGTTCTTGCAGAACATATTCAGATGCAAATTTTCCATTGCCTTTATGTCACAGAAAATCGAATACTTTATTTCATATCAAGATTTATTCAATTGGAAAAAGAAACTGTGACAGCTGGTTTTTATATTCTCATTTCAAAGGTAAAGCATTCTGTTTTTGCTGTCAAATGCCTCACAATGAGTCTTCAAGATTAGCTTCAAAACAAAGACCAAAATCAAAGTGTTAGTTACTCAGTCATGTCCAGTTCTTTGCAACCCCATGGACTACAGCCCACCAGGCTCCTCTGTCCATGAAATTTCCCAGGCATGATACTGGATACTGGATGAATTGCCATTCTCTTCTCAAGGAGTTCTTCCCAACCCAGGAATTGAACATGGGTCTCCCACATTCCAAGTGTATTCTTTACCACCTGAGCCACAAGAGAAGCCAAAATGAAGGCATTTGTTGCTAAAAACAATTGGTGTCTCAAAAGAACACAAAACAACAATTGTGCATACATGTACAAACACACACAAAGCAAAATGTGCAATTACTAAAAGCCCCAAACAATGAATTTTATCTTTTCTCAAGTGCACACGGACCTTCTCCAGGATAGATCACATCCTGAGCCATAAATCTAGCTTTGGTAAATTCGAAAAAATTGAAATCATTCCAAGCATCTTTTCTGATCACAATGTGGTAGATTAGATGTCAACTACAGGAAAAAAAACTATTAAAAATACAAACATATGGAGGCTAAACAACACGTTTCTGAATAACCAAAAAATCACAGAAGAAATTAAAATATGCATAGAAATGAATGAAAGTGAAAACACAACAACCCAAAACCTATGGGACTCAGTAAAAGCAGNAGAGTTGCCATAACAAGATGCCATAGTCTGGGCTGGTTAAACAACAGTTGTAATTTTTCCGAGTCAATAGAGAGAGACAGGGAGGAGGAGAAAGAGAACAAGCAAGCAGGCTGTCTGGTCTCTTCTTATAAGGGCACTAATCCCATCATGAGGACCCCACCCTCATGACCTCATCTTAACCTAATTGCCTCGCCGAGGCTCCATGTCCAAAACACATCACGTTGAGTGTTAGGGCATCAACATATGAATTTTAAGGGGATGCAGATATTCAGAGTATATGCCCTGTCTTCCATGCTCCCTTTCCCAGACACTTGAGAGTCTGTATATAATGAGAGATGTTACCTTGTGAAGAGTGCTAACTCACAGTGTTACATGGAAGCAGAAAAAATGTCCAGAACCATAGTTCTTAAAGCTTGTCAGTAAAAAGCCTTTAGAAGGAAGCTCAAGTTAACTCTGGTATAGGTTCTTTCCTCCGATCTTTCTTCTTATACCTTCCTTATTTTTATTAGTATTCATTCCAGAGTCATGAAATTGTGGCAAAAACTGTTCTTGCTTGTTCTTTGTAAAATCTCCAGATTAAACTTTCTATGGCCCAAAGTGTGGCATTGTGCCACTTCTCTCCAAAAGATTATCTTATTCCAAGCGTTTCTTCTTCCATTTGAAGCTGGCAAGAATCAACAAGCACTTATGTTTTTAATTTAAATTCGTTTATTTTTAATTGGAGGATAATTGAATTGCTTTACAAAATGGTGTTGGTTCCTGCCATATAGCAACAAGAATGAGTCACGGTTCATACATATGTCCCCTCTCTCTTGAATCTCCCTCCCACATCCTACCCCTCAAGGTGGTCACAGAGCACCTGATTTGAGCACCCTGCATTATACAGCAAGTTTGCTCTGGCTAATTTTGCATGTGGTAATGTATATGTTTCAATTCTACTCTCAGTTCCTCTCATCCTTTCCTTCCCCTACTGGGTCCACAAGTCTGTTCTCAATGTCTGTGTCTCCATTGCTCCATTGGCAAGTGTTTTGGGAGCCAGCATATATACTTACTGGTCCATTAAGTACCAGTTTGTTTAATGGTAATTTTAAAGAAGATAAGGGGACTATTTACACTTTATAGGATCTGTTTCTGCTGGAAATTGTGATACATTTTAATTTTGATATTGTCATCCTTTGCTCACTTTTATTTTTTATTTCTTTCTTCAACAAATATGCCAAACACTGAGCAACTAGTCTAAAACAAACACCCCACCAAAAATAAGAGGGGAATGATCATTTCTATTTTAAGACTATAAAAACACATCAAGTAATACTTATAATTTTGCCTGTATCAGAAATTGCATAGCATTTCTAATGATCCAGGGGAAAAAATTAGGTAAGCTCCATGGCCAAAGACTAATATAAATAAAATTTGTGCATAAAGGGATTAGAAAGCAATCTAAATTTAATCTATAAAAAACATGAACAGTAAACACAGATAGGGAGTCATGTGATACCAGAGAGTAGTTAGAGAATTTCAAGGAATGTATCCAAAAGACTGAAGGATTGCCGTTTATCTTAGGACAAATATAGGGAGGACCATTAAATTGTAATGAGGAATACCAAAGTGAAGTATGAGTTTGCAGAGAGCTAGAGAGAGGTAAGTCCAGTACAGATGTTTGAAAAGTGAAAAGCTTAACATTCAACACTGGGAAACATCGAGAGCTTATGATTAAGCAGGTTCTTAAGGAATGAGAGAAAGTAGTGCTGGCTGAGTAGTTGCATGGATCTGCTAAGAGACGGTCAAGAGAATGTATATGTGCCACGTCTCCTTTACCTATTCCTCTGTTGATGGACGTTAGGCGGCTTCCATGTCCTGGCTTTTGTGAACAGTGCTGCTGTGAACGCTGGGGTGCATGTTTCTTTTGGGATTACGAGTGGATGCCCAGGAGTGGGATTGCTGGATCACACGGAAGCTCTACTTTTAGTTTCCTAAGGAACCTTCAAGCTGTTCTCCGTAGTGGTTGCACCAGTCCACATTGCCACCAACGGTGTAAAAGGGTGGAATCTAGAAAAATGGTACAAATGAACCTATTTGCAAAGCAGAAATAGAGACATAGATATATAGAGAACAAACGTATAGGTAATGAGGCGAGCAAGGGGGGATGGGATGAATGGGGAGATTGGGATGGACGTATATACATTATTGATACTATGTATAAAACATAACTAATGAGAACTTATGATGTAGCACAGGAAACTCCACTCAGTGCTTTGTGGTGACCTAAATGGGAAGGAAATCCAAAAAAGAGGGGATATATGTATAACATATAACTGATTCACTTTGCCGACTCTTCATGACCCCATGGACTGCAGCCTACCAGGCTCCTCCGCCCATGAGATTTTCCAGGCAAGGGTACTGGAGTGGGGTGCCATTGCCTTCTCCATTGCAATATATTAGAAAGTAGCATATTGTAATGTAACTATTACAGTATCAATTCAGCTCAGTTTAGTCACTCAGTCGTGTCTGACTCTTTGCGACCCCATGAATCGCAGCACGCCAGGCCTCCCTGTCCATCACCAACTCCCAGAGTTCACTCAGACTCACGTCCATTGAGTTAGTGATGTCATCCAGCCATCTCATCCTCTGTCGTCCCCTTCTCCTCCTGCCCCCAATCCCTTCCAGCATCAGAGTCTTTTCCAATGAGTCAACTCTTCGCATGAGGTGGCCA
>SJYV01049607.1:123187-166135 GCA_006410875.1 Neotragus pygmaeus
CCACCAACAAATGTCCGCAGTACCTTCTCCTCCAGGGCCATCATGCGCTCCCTGAGGTGGAGCTGCAGGCGCTCCTTTGCCTCGATAAGCAGCCGGTCCACCGTGTCTGACAGGCGCTTGTTGTGGGCTTCATTCATCCTCTCCTGCTGGAGCACCTGCAAATGCAGCCCGCCTCACAGCAGGTCCCCACAGCCCTCCCTCCACAGTCCCAGCCTCACCGGAGGCCCCGCGGCCCTCCCGCCACAACCCCGGCCTCACAGGAGGCCCCGCGGCCCTCCTGCCACAACCGCAGGGAAGCACCTGTTCCTACTGTGGTTCTGCGCCCACCTGGACACTTCCATCCTCTGGGGCCCCTCTCTCCAGTGCTCCTGCCCATGCCCCCAGCTCTTCCTTGTGTCTGTCTCTGTCCTAGTTAGGTCCTTGTCCAGCCCCCAGTCTCCTCCTTTCCCTGTTCACAGACCACCCTGCAGTGCCACCGCAGGGCAGANTCTGCGCCCACCTGGACACTTCCACCTCTGGGGCCCCTCTCTCCAGTGCTCCTGCCCATGCCCCCAGCTCTTCCTTGTGTCTGTCTCTGTCCTAGTTAGGTCCTTGTCCAGCCCCCAGTCTCCTCCTTTCCCTGTTCACAGACCACCCTGCAGTGCCACCGCAGGGCAGAGAGGGGCACCAAAGAGTCCTGTCTGGCGCTCTCACCCGTGCCAGCTCTTGGTTCTTCTCCTCCAGCTGTCCCTCCAGCTGTCTGAGGTGCTCCTCAGTGGTGCCATGTCGCTCTTCAGCCTGAAGGTAGGAACGGGTCAGTGTGGCTTGTAGATAATCCTTCCTCCTGCTCACACCTTGCGTCCCATGCTCCCAGGTGCCAAAGGGGTCTTTGGGAGTTAGGGCCTCAGGGAAAAGTGAAGCGGAGCATTTTGTCCCCACCACTGCCATTCTTCCCAAGTACCCCAACCCCTGGCGGATTCCCCCACCCACACCTCCTCCTTCCTGCTCAGGGCTAACCTTGCACTATCTCAGAGCTGGCAGCTCAAGAGACTGTAAATTCTCATGTTTCCAGAAAGAATGCCACTTGAAAGTATGAGCCACCATAAATCTCTGTGCCTCTAGCAGGAGCATGGACTCCAGCCAGAGTTCAAATCCTAGCTCCCTCCCGTCCCAGCTGTGTGACGTTGGGCGAGTTACTGAACCTCTATGAGCCTCTGTCTCCTCCACTGTGATAATAGTATCTATGCCTTTTGCAAGGACCAAAGGTCATAATCCATGGTAAACACTTGGGACTCAATAAGCACTCAACAAATGCTAGCCACGGTGATTACTTTTGCTGTTAAACCAGCCCTGGTAGAGTGGTCTCCCCTTCTCTTCACGCATCGTCAAAGATGGGGACCTCACTGTTTCTTTTGACAAGGTATTAAATATTATTACACATCTTATAGTCAGGAAATCCCTTCTAAAAGTCCTTCTACAATGAATTCCTGAACACATTAATCACTTCAGTGCAGCCCTTCTTTTCAGTTTTAGGAGTGATGAAACCTGACTGCTCAGCATCACACACACAATATCTTCTGCTGGACTTTAAACTCTGTTCTTCATTCCTAGGGGATGATTCCTGAAAGGCTTAGAGATCACCAAGTTCAACCCTATCATTATAGACACGATGACTTCATCACAGAGATAATGACAGAGACACCCAATTAGGGAGGGAGTGACTTTTCCCAGGTCACAAAGCCAGTCAGTGGCAGAAGTAAATCTGGTCTTGCATGTGGGAGGCACAGCCAGGCTGGAGGCTCCATCTGCAGAGCTCCCAAGCTGCCACACTGGCACAATGGCCAGCCGCTCACCTCTAGAGGTCTAGGGTCTGATGCTTACTAAATGTTGGTTTCCTTCTCTTCCCTGCTTGAGGAGGTAGCTATGGTGATCCCACATGGGGCACCCCTGAAAGTCTCTCTCCCTATAAACACTCCTAAGCCACCACATGTCCATGCATTTACACAGCTCTTCCAGACCTAGGATGTTTTTAGCCATACACCTCCATAAAGTTAACTATCTTTTGGGTAAAATTATATTCCCTTTCATTTGTTCAAAAGTTGCAGCCTTCAAACAGCCAGAGGTGGTCCCAAGATCTAGAATGCTTCAATCTGACAAAAAATGAAATGCTTAGTCTAAACTCCCAGCCCCTTCAGAGATGTATAAACTCTGATCTTATCTCCTCTCAAATTTCACTTTTCCAGAAATCAATGTCCTATTTTTTCCACTTCAGATTCCCCCAAAAAGAAGTATTACTATTAATCACAATGGTATAATTAATAATAAAAATACTTTGCATTGACACAGTTTCTTCTACTTCTTAAAGCAGCCTTATATTCCCTCATGGGGCTCACATCCCTGTGGAGTGATAAGGGCAGGGGTTACTCTTCCATCTGACAGAGACAAGAAAGTGTGCTTCCTGGAGCCATGCACTGAGCAGCAGCTTCCTGGCCCCAGCCCATCACACCTCCCACTCTCTCCACCCACTGCCTGGCTCCAGAAGAGCTCAAGCAGCAGCAGTCAGAGGCAGATTCCCAGGCCAGTGGTCCACTTGCCTTGGTTAGGGCCGCAACTCTTTGGGCCAGCTCAGCCTCCACTTCTGGCAGCGTCTCAGCCTTGCGCATCGTCTGTTGAAGTTTCTGCTCGGCTACCTCCAGTAGCTCCTGCAGATATCGGGCTTTCTCCTCACACTAGCAGAGTGAGGGGTGGAAAGGAGAGTCAAGAGGGAGCACTGAAGCGTCCCCCACCCGCTGCTTCAGGACAGAGCAGGTGACAGGCCAGGGGTCATCTTCGTTCCTGGTTACCCAAAAAGACACCTGACTTCTCTCTCCCAAGGTGGCCTGCTATACTTCAGAGGCTCTTGGGCCACCAAGGGGAGGGTCAAACATGATCATTAGGACCTCCAGGGTCGAGTACAATGCTCCTGAACACCAAATGCAGGAGTTACCTGGCGATGCAAGGATTCCTTATTGGCCAGCTCGTTCTCCAGTTTGTCATTGAGGTCATGGATTGATGTAGCCTCACGCTGAACAGCCAGGTAGCGCTTCTCCAGGGTGGTGATCCGCTCCTCCATGTCCTCCTTCTGAGCTAGAGCCTGAGCAGGAGAGGAGAGGGTGCCAGGGAAGGCCATCAGGTTCTTCCCGTCCCCACCCTGTCTGTGCTTCCACACCAGAATGGCTGTGTCTCCTCCACACTCCCCTACCAGTTTCTGACCCTGACCCATCCCTCCCACCACTCCTCCCCCCACCAGACCCCCCAAGCATTCAGTCTCACACTCCTCAGCCCTTGTTTGGCCCTCCCTCAATACCCAGGACATCCAACAGCTGCCTTCCTAAGTGCCAAAGGTCCACACCCAGAAAGACAGCATTAGGCCCAGGCCCCTGCTCACTTCCCGGAGGTCCCGCTGGTGCTTGCTGCTTAGTTCCTCTGACTTGATGAGGTCCCGGCGGGCTGTTCCCAGGTCCTCCTCCAGTTCAGCCACAGTTGCTGTCAGGGTGACCAGTCGCTCCCGAGCCTGGCTCAACTCAAAGTTCTGCTTCTCCAGAAGCTCCTGCAGCTCCTCAACCTGGCTGGCATCCTCCTCCAGAGACAGGGAGCTCTCAGTCAGCCGTCAGGCACCCCCTCCCTGCCCTGCCCCGCGGAGGGGGACGGAGGGACAGCACATCCAGAGCAGGCCACAGCTCTGCCCCAACTCTAGAGCACACGTCCAGGAACACCCTTCAGCCTCTGAGCTCCAGGACCTCACACCAAACAACAATCAAACACCCTCACTCTCCTGTGTCTCTCTTGAAAAGCAATCATTTCTAGTTTTACCTGCTATTTCAGTCTCTTGTAACCTAGAAAGGGCCATGAGTAGGGGAACAGAGGCTCAGAAAGAGAAGTGATCTCTTAGATGGCTCCTAACAATTCAGTTACATGCATACCAGTGTACATGTAAAAGAAAAACCTGCAGATTTCTTTGCAGATGGGGTAAGGGGAAGAAGGAAAGAGAGATGATACTCTTGGAGAAAGCTCCAAATTTAATTCAAGCAGTTGCTCTACTGCATGAAGGCAGGGTAAGGCCCACACCCCCTGTCTGGGGGAAGACGCACCCTCTCTGTGTAGCTCCCCATGACCCACCTTCCATAGGCCTTTTGGTCCCAGCTCCACAGTCCCCTCCTCTTCGGCCACTCCATCCCGAACCCCTGACCCCTGCTGTAGGGAAGACACCTGCGGGGAGTCAAAGAGAAGAGAACCTTCTAGATCTTCCAAATCCCCCACCTCCCAGAGAGAGATGCCTCCTGTTGCTAACAATCTCCAGCTAAGACAGGAGGGAGAAGTCTGAGGAGGACCGGAGTCGCGAACAGGTGTAACCCAGTCATGGCTTCCAGATGAAAAGAGGGAAAATAGCTTACCTGCTGGTGGGCATACACCAGCTGTTCCTCCAAAGTGGTCACTCTCTCGAGGGCTGCCCGGAGCCGCTCTCGCACCTGCCCAAGGTAAGGGGAGATGGAAAGAAAGAAACAGAGATGCTCTGGACTTGAGCTGGAGAAGCCTGGGCTTGCTCTATCATCGCTGAGCATGAGGCAGAGAGAAAGACCTACCAGAAGGCAAATTTCTGAGAAGGCACCTAATAGAAGGACCTGGAAATTGGACTAAAGGTAGGAATAAGTCAGTTAGGAAGCTAGATGGCAGTTTTCCCTAAACAGAGGATACAGAAATCTCAGAGGAGGGATGCATGGAGGCTCCAGGGAAGAGATTGGGGGTGGACCAGACTGTATTGTATTGTATCCATGGTTGCACTGGGGGTGGATGCAGGCTGTCGGCTAGCCTAGGTACCTTCTCATCCAGGGCCTTGTGGTGCTCGAACAGTGACTTGAGAGCCTTCAGCACCTCCACCTCACTGGAAACCCCTGATGGTGACTGAGCCTGACGCTTCACCACAGTCATCCTCAGTGACCGCTCATGGCGGGACACCAGGCACTCCAGATGTTCCAGAAGCAACTGGCAAAGAGAAGGTAAGGGTGCAAGGAAGGACTGTGAGCCTACGCCCCAGGGGCTATAAGCATGGTCCATATAAACACCCAGCAAACCCAAGTCCTGCCGTGTGTACCACTGTTGGAATGCTGAAATACTCCCATGTGGGTAAATGGGCGCTGCCCCAACTTCAGACTTGCCCAAGCCTCTCTCTCAAGACCCTGACTTTCCCATGATCCCCTAACTAGAGGTGAAAAGCCTAGGACTGATGGTTGAACACACTGACTATCATCCCAGAAGACAAGGCAAGAGGAGATGAAGATGGGGCTGGATGTGCTGGCCATGCCGGCTCCCTTGGTCATACGCCCCACCCCCCAAAGCACAAACACACACCAGGTCACCCCACTTACCCTTGTGTTATTCCGCTCTGCTTTCAGCTCTGATATCTCTTCCTCTCTCTCTAGAAGCTGCTCCCGACACATACTCAGCTCCCGGGTTAAGGTGGTAAATTCCTGTAAATCCCCAAGGCCCCTCAGTGCTTGAGGATCCACCACTTACACAGTATCCTGCATGCCCAAGTCAGGGAGTGGTGGGATCCTGTCACTTGTCCCTTACTTCCACCAACTGTCCCCAGAAAAATCCCTACCCATCCACATGTGCTTAGTCGCTCAGTCGTATTTGACTCTTTGCGATCCCATGGACTGTAGCCCGCCAGGCTCCTCTGTCCATGGGGATTCTCCAGGCAAGAAAACTGGAGAGGGTTACCATGCCCTCCTCCAGGGGATCTTCCCAACCCAGGGATCAAAACCAGGTCCCCCACATTGCAGGTGGATTCTTTCCTGCCTGAGCCACCAGGGAAGCCCAAGAATACTAGAGTGGGTAGCCTATCCCTTCTCCAGGGGATCTTCCTGACCCAGGAATCAAACGGGTCTCCTGCATTGCTGGTGAACTCTTTACCAGCTGAGCCACAGGGAAGCCCTATCCATCCATACTATTAGCATATGTTTCTCCAGAGGGGAGAAGCATTCCAAGTACATGCAAGGGCATACAGCTGGATATGACAGTGAGAAAGTCACCAAGTGTGCTCTGTGACTCCGTCCTCCTCCAGCCACCAATATTACCTGATTATGCCCCCCCTCCCATTTTGTATTTCTGTTTCTCCAACAATCCAGTGACATTTCGCTGTAGAAGTGGGTGGAGTTTCACTTCTGGTTTGCTGTTAATAAGGTCCAAACAGAGGTTGATGGATATTAAAGAAGGAAGAGAAGAGGGCTTTGAAGTGAATGCTCTGGAGAGCTCTTTTCTACTCCCTTCCCAGAGTTCTGCAAGTTATGGGTAGCGAAAGAAATGAGATGACTGAAGGGCCCACCCTATGTAGAAACAAGAGTGTACAGATCTGCTGAATCAGGTATGTGGCTTCAGCTTTGGCTTCTAGGATCCCAGTTCACTCCATCCTGGGGCCTGATGCCAGGACATTTGTCCTGGCTTTGCTGAATGCCCATGTATAAAGTATCCCTTTGAGGGATCTTTTCCCACAGTGATAGGCCCAGACACTCTGAGAGACATTTTCAGCCCACTCTCCTCCATGAGGCCAAGCACAGGGGGTGAGAGGCTGGCCCCACAGACCCAGGCCTATCATATCTATTTATAATTAGACATCAACTAATTCCAGAAAGATGTTTAGTTAAGGGGTCCAAACTTTGTGGATGCTCAGGGTCTCGGAGTGATTGAATAGTGGCTACAGTCCCATCCCAACCTGCAGTCTCTCTCACACAGCACAGAATCACTACTGAAGGAAGAATTTCAAAGCAATCATCTTTTATCATTCCATATCAGGTCAAGGGGACAAGAGACACAGGGAAGAGACAAGGGACACAGAGAGATGCCAGAGCCTAAAAAGTCTCCGATGTAGACCCTGCTCATGATTCCTGCCTTTCTCCCAAAGCCACGGGCAACAGCAGTCAAGCAGCTCCCATCCCGGAGGCCAGGCCTGGCCTCATGTAGCTTCACTATCCAGCTCACACACGTGTGCATGCACACATTCTCCCACACATACCTGAACACTTGACGGCATGCCCCCAGCCCCTAATTTGGCACTACCAGCTCTCCCACCCTGTCCAGGCTCAGCCACTGCCTAGTCTTCCCACTGCAGTGTGCCTCCCACTTCCCTCCCCAGCTCTTACCATCTGACACACTGTTGCCAGGGTAATCTCCCAAAGCAATGCTGTCTTCACCATTAAATACAAACTTCCTATCCTGGTTCCAGCTTCTTTCTCACAGTTCCTTTCCAAACACCCTAAGACCTAGTTAACCTGAGTACCCTGCTGTTCTCAATCACTAGTAAAGTCCACACGTTTGCTCAAGGGGCTCCCTCTTCCTCCCTCCCAATCCTCTGTCAACACCTGATTTTTCAAAGTCCACTGCAAAGGACACACTTCCTTGGGATCTTCCTAATGGAAGGCTTTTTCCTTCCACTGAAAACTGGAACAAAATACTGGGAGTGCTGACCATGTACCAGCTCCTGTGTGGGTCACTGCAGACACAATAACAAGAAAGACGTAATCCCTGCCTTTGTGAAGCTCCCAGAATCAATTCTCAGCTCTGCCTATTTGTGATCTTGGGCAAAATGCCGAACCTCTTTGAACGTCTAATCCAAAAGATACAGTCATCCCTCAAGGGCTGCCATGAGGATCAATGATCTGGCCCCTATTTTAACCATTGGTATGATTTAACAGTCCTCTGGAGCCCTTCTTCTGTTCCTCCACACTCTTCCTGTCATTTGGGTTCTTGTCTATTTCCTTTTTAGTGTATCAGCTCCATAGAGGCAGGTGGTTTCTTCATCCCAGGGCTTGTTCTGGGCTCCAAACACAGTGGGCGTAGGATGGGCCCATCTTTCACCTCAGTTCCTCACCAGGGTTCCATACTCCCATCTAGAAAGCATCATAATACTCTGCCCTTCAGACACTTCGGAAGCCTGGGCAGGAACCTCGCCTGCTCTGGCCCTTCTCCCCACGTGTGAGGGGCAGAGGAGCACTCCAGCTCCTCAGGGCTGCCTCCTCCACCCTGGCAGCTCCCCTACCGGTAAGGTGGTCAGAAGCAACTCACCAATCTCCTCAAGGTTGAGTTTCATCCTTTATATAATAGAGGTGATGGTGATAATAGCACCAAATTCACAGTTGTGAGAATTCTGTGAGGGAAACCCCATGCAAAGTGCTCAGCATACAGAAGATGTCATAAAGGGTGACTATAATCACTACTAGTCCTTGTTGACGGAGAAGAGTAAGAGAGGTGTCACAATTCTGTCTATAATTGTCCACGGGATGCCCCTTGTTTCTCTCATCCATGCAATGAGAGGTGAACTAGACTGTCTCTGAAGCTTCTGCCATCTTCGCTCTCTGTGATTCCCACCCACCACTTCCAAGAACAGACCCTGGTGAAGAGCAGCCAAGGGGAAGCGTCCTGCCCAGTACCGGCTGCCACCTGCTGGCTGCCTGGGCTCACTGCAGCTGGCCACTAAGGCGGGGCTTTCCTGTGAAGCCAGTTTCAGCCTGAGGCGCTTGGGAGAAACAGGGAAAGGTTTTATGAAACAGGAAACAAGGCGAAGGAGAGGAAATGCTCTGTGAGTTCCATCTTTTGAGATGCTCACAGATGCAGAGAGCTGAGGGCTCAGAAGGTGTGGCTCTGCTGGGCTGGGTGAAGGGAATGGGTGGAGAGAGATGCTGACCGGCAGGCCTTACCTGGGGGAGGGCAGAGTTAAGGTGGCGCTGGAGCTGGTCTCGCTCATGCAGGGCATCCTGGAGCCGGCTCTGTGTCGCCAGCAAAGTCTCCTGACTCTCCCGAAGGGACTCTAGCAACTTCTCCCGCTCATCCAGCATGTTCACCATCAGCTGCTCAAAGTTGGTGTCAGCATTGGCTCCATGGGGAGGCCCCAGGGGGTCTCCCTCGTTGATTGTGGGCATCACTTCACACATGGTGGGGATGGGCAGGGGACAGGGGAGTGGCTCACAGGGTTGGAACCTCTGGGGGTCTTAGTGAAAAGGTCTCACAGTGGGCAGTACCAGGTGAGTGAAGAGGTGGGTAGGGGCTTCTCCATGGCATCAGTTGCTCTCAGTCTGAAAGGGGCCTGGTGCCCAGAGTGCCCCTGTGAAACGGAGTGAGAGGGCCTGGTTTAAGCTCTCTGGGCTGGGGCTGGGTACCCTGTGTCCCCAGACAAGGAGGAAGCAGCCGAGTGTGGCCATGACAGACGGAGCAAGTAGGGCTCAGAGAGGACCCTTCTTTTAGACTGAGCACTGCATCCTGGCAGAGTCCCAGCGGGGTCCACTGACAACCATCGTTTCTGGAGGGCCGTGGTCTGTTGGAGAAGAGACTACTATGAGAAGCTGAGCAGGGAAGGGCAGAGGAGGAAGCATGGGTGAGGGCACAGAATGCAGGAACCTGGACCAGAATGTGGGGGAGTGGGAGAGGAGCTGGGCAGGCCCCTCCTCCGGGTTTTCTCATTCAGACGGTGCCTTCCTTAGTTCTCCCAAGAAATGCACATGCCCGCTGCTGCAGCTTTCTCCACCCCCAGCTGTCAGAAGGGCAGCCGCAGTGGAGGGGCTCCCCCACCCACATGGCTTGCTGGCCAAATATAGAAATGATTCAGTAAGCAGCAAGGGAGCAGCAGAAAGCGGCCAGAGTCCTCCCAAGTGGGGCTGTGCAAGTGTGAGGAGGAGAAACAGGGTCCCTACCCCACCATAGGTTTCTCCTCCACATTCAGGCCAGGGTGAGCACAGAAGGGGTTAAAGAATTCTTAGTGGATATGAGTCCCATACAGAATAGACTACTGGGGTCACAGGAAACAGGGGCAGAGTAGCTCTTACCCTGACCCCTGGTACAACATGGCTACCTGGCAAGGCCCAGGCTGGACACTTGGGCAGGCAGAGAACCCTGATCTGCTCCATGCCCGTCATTCAGGGAAGAGTCTCTGGATCAAGTCATCCCCTACTCCTGAACCCTGGCAGACAGCAGGCTTCCACTCTGAACTCACGAACTGCCAACTATGGGCTAGAGCAGGGACTTAATGAAATGAAGGATCGGTGACGGGGAGTGGGGAGGGTTACTCTCCTAGGGAAGGGCTTCCAAGGCGGGCCTCTGCTCATGTCTGGGAATCTTCTCCCTCCAAGTCATTGCCCAATGCTAGCACTGTCAGAAGCCACCAGCTAGGGTGGTTAACACGTGCACAGCCTGGTAGTAACACCTTGAGTTTGGCACAGGGATACCCAGCGGTCAGAGCAAAGGAAAGGGGATGGAGGAAGGCGGCCAACAGCTGGGGATTTCCGCCTGCCATCAGCTTCTGGTCTCCCTGCTCACTGCTGGAAGGCTATCACCTAATCAGTTTTCAGAGGAAGCTGTCTTCAAAGCTCCTGTTCCAGGCGAGATGGGATGTGAGACAGCCAGTGCAGTGATAAGGACTAGAGAAACCCCATAAATGGTGCTTTCCTTCCTTCCCTACCCCTTCTACATCTGGGAAACTCAGAGACAGCTTCATGTCTACCCCTCTGGTGGCAGACTGGGAAAGTCAGGGAGAGGACAGGCAGCATCTGGACCCAGTGTGAAGAGAAAAGTCAGACACAGGAAGTCAGACAGCCTGTGGCAGGGCTGAACCTAGCAGGGGAACCAAAAAAGGGTCAAGCCTCTTCTACCTGAATTCACCCTTATGAACCACCACCCCCCCAGACCCCCGGAATGGGGGACAGACAAAGTGATGCAGGGGAGAAACATGGGCCCAGATGAGATAAATGTCTGAGCACTAACTACAGAACTCCCAAGTCCACAGCCACGGCCATTCCCAGAGGACCCAACAGTTCAGGTAGCATGTGGGTGTGCCCATATATGCACACACATGCCCACATATGTATGTACACTGGCAGACACAGGATTTGGAGCCTTAGGACATACACATGTTCCCAGACACAGAAAATGGATACAAAATCTGACCCAGGGAGCNGATAAATGTCTGAGCACTAACTACAGAACTCCCAAGTCCACAGCCACGGCCATTCCCAGAGGACCCAACAGTTCAGGTAGCATGTGGGTGTGCCCATATATGCACACACATGCCCACATATGTATGTACACTGGCAGACACAGGATTTGGAGCCTTAGGACATACACATGTTCCCAGACACAGAAAATGGATACAAAATCTGACCCAGGGAGCCCTTCTCCAAACTGGATAGCCACTGTAAAAGGCAGGATCCCACGAGATGAAAAGTAGCACCCTGGTCTGCACCCTACGTTACCGCAACATCGCTGCTCCACAGAGTAACTGGGAGCAGACAGGAGGAGCTGCTGCCCCAGTCCTGCCAGAGCAGTGGTCTCACTAATGCTAGTAACAGCAATTCCTCGGACTCACTCACCCTCCTCACCTGAAACACTCCACTCTGTGAGATTTAAAGGCCACTGAATTCCCTGGTGGCTCAGAGGGTAAAACGTCTGCCTATAATGCGGGAGACCTGGGTTCGATCCCTGGGTCAGGAAGATCCCCTGGAGAAGGAAATGGCAACCCACTCCAGTACTCTTGCCTGGGAAATCCCATGGACTGAGAAGCCTGGTAGGCTATAGTCCATGGGGTCGCTAAGAGTCGGAAACGACTGAGTGTCTAATGGTTAGTGGTTAGTGGCCCCACCATACCTCTCTAAGCTCATCAACAGCCAATCCCTTCCCACTCTCCTGCCCCCACCTGAAGAAGTGTGAAGCCAAAGAGAAGGCCAGTCTGGGGAAGGGGCCCCTGTGGCAAAGGCTGTGTTTTGGAAAAGAGCACAGTATGCTCAGGAGCACAGGGACTGAGTCCAGCAGAGCTCAGGCAGCCCAAAGCATAACTCACAGGAAGGAGCCCAGAGCTAGGACTCGAGCCCTGAGCTGCAGTTCTGCTACAGATTAGCTAAGTGATCCTGGGCTTGTCTTGACTTACTGAGACCTCTGCTGTAAGACAGAACCCACGACCCTTATTCAGTCCACCTCAGGGGGATGAGATCATAGATAAAGAGCCTGGGAAAGCAGAAAGCATTCCATGATTGTAGGGGCATTTGAATTATGTTAGTAGTGAGAAAAGATAAGAAAGCCTTCTTCAGCGATCAATGCAAAGAAATAGAGGAACAGAATGGGAAAGACTAGAGATCTCTTCAAGAAAATCAGAGATACCAAGGGAACATTTCATGCAAACATGTGCTCAATAAAGGACAGAAATGGTATGGACCTAACAGAAGCAGAAGACATTAAGAAGAGGTAGCAAGAATACACGGAAGAACTGTACAAAAAAGATCTTCATGATCCAGATAATCATGATGATGTGATCACTAATTTAGAGCCAGACATCTTGGAATGTGAAGTCAAGTGGGCCTTAGAAAGCATCACTACAAACAAAGCTAGTGGAGGTGATGGAATTCCANCCGAAATCCTCCCAGTCATCCTGGTAACTGAGAAGCTGACTTTGGTACCATCATCGCTTCTCTAGGCTCCTTCCAAACCAAGAGCCAGGTAGCCACCCCACTCCCCCTAGTGAAATGGCATCCCGCAGAGCAGGCTGAAGATGCACCCAGAGGTGCATGGCAGGCGGATGCCTCTGAGATGACTGTCCAGGACTTCCTACGGCTGCCCCCATAAACTGCACTGGTGTGGTGAGCAGACGGGGGCTCAAGAACAGCCCTATCAGGACACCTGGCTCTTTCTGGTTCCATGGCCATCTTTAAACAGTGCAGTTATCATCTCAACCTAGCAGAAGTCTCAACTCCTGCACAATTTCTAAGTAATACTCACAGGTCAAAAGCTACCAGCCCCTAAAGCAGACCTATGTGAGGAGCTGTGGCAGTGAGGAGCGTGGGCAGGCTGTGACACAACAGAGGAGTGCCCCCAACCGAGCTGATGTATGTGTGTGAAGAGGGAGGGTCAGATGAAAACCAGAACTCTGTGCTTAACAATACAGGAGAGGCAGACTCTGAAACCTCTTTGGCTCCCTAAAAATCACCCCCATCTTTTCCTAACAAACAGGAGGGATGGGCGCTTGGATGTGATGCTCTGGTTGACCACACACACATATGCAGGCTGGCTTCCCACCGCCCTACCAGATGGCAGGCCCCACCATGGTAAGACAGCTCAGCAAGGGCAAAGCTACTGGCTTCCATAGAGGCCCAAGGGCCAGGGCAAAGTTTCTAGGAGCTGTGCCCAAGTGCAAGTGGGCCAAGAGCCAGGCAAAGAGGGAGCTTCAAGGTGAGAGCCCCTTCAGGGTAAAGAGGTAAAAAAGGAAGGTCAGATAACACCCAATTGGAGGAAGGGTGAAGACCTGAGGAAATGGGGGAGTCATCTAGGAAAACAGTAACAATTATGAAAGCAGCTATGATTTATTCAGAATTTACCATGTGCCAGACATTGTGGTGTCAGTTGACACACAGTAACTTTAATTCTCCAGTTCCCTGCAAGGAAGACACAATTCTTCTCATTTCACAGATTTGAGAATTTAGACAAGTCACGCAATCAAGTCTAGTGGCTAGTAATAAGAAGAGCTAAGATTCAATTCCAGTCTGTCTGCCTCCAAAGAGGAGTAGAGGATAGAGGAGAGGGGAGTGAACATGACTCCTTCAGGCATCCTGTTTCTTCCAAGAAGCCAAGGCACTTGGGCCCCAGCCCCTTTCGCCCTTAACCAGGAGATGGCAGCCTAAGGGTTCGCTTGCCTCAGCCCTCCTCCACCAACCCTCCTCTAGTCTGGGCGAAGGCCTCTGCACAGCGGGCACCATGGTCATGAGGCAGCCACGTCCCCACTGGAAGTGACCTGTCTACAGAGCCTCATCCACCACCTAAGCAAACCTCTCCCCCTAACCCCCTGGCTGGCTCTATACTGAGCTGTTTAAGGAGACTGCCTGAGTTTTCCGCACCACTCCATATTCCTATTCCCACAGGAACTAAAAAAGCAGACATTCTTCCGAGCCCCCAGCCTCCTCCCTCTGGGGCTTTCAGACACCACCCTCTCAGTGGAATGCAGTCCAGCTCCCCACCTCTCTTTTCCTCTCATGCAGAAGTCCATCCTCTCCCCTTGTTTCTCTTCCGATCCAGCTCAAAACCCCAAGAAGACTTGCCCCCACTCAGCACCCTCTCCAAAGCCCTGCCGAGCCCCCTTTCCCTGCTGCTCCTTGTCTCTGCTCACTGTCAAGCTCCCAGAGTCCACCTATTGCTCACGAGCTTCTAGCACCTCATCCAGCCTGCCTTAGTCTCCTTTCCATATTAGTCTAAGGAACTTCTGGTCACCCTTAAGCTCATCTTAAGCACCACTTCCCCCATGGAACCTTTCTAATTCCCTCCACACATAAGACTGGCCCTTCTACTGACCCAGAACAGTTTTGTCCTCTGTTTGTGGCACATCAACTCAACTGAAGACTCTAGAGTGAGAACCATAACCTAATTATCTTTGGACTCTCCAACACTTATCATGGGCCTGATGTACACAGAGTTGAGTGGATACATGTGACAGAGTCATTCTAGGAAGTCCATTCCTGACTAAGAAGGGGAGTTCAAAATAGAAAAAACTTATCTTGCCCTCTAAAAAATGAAAACTTCTTTACAGCAAGATGGGGGCCACTCCTGCCTTAAAAGGCAGACTCTGGAGCAGGTTGATGAGCTGGCTCCTCCATTGACCACTCATGTGACTCTGGAAAGATATCGAATCTCTCTGAGCCTTTGTTCTCCATCTGTGAAATGGGGATGACAGTAATATTCACTTCAGATAGCAGATGTGAGAAGTTCAATCACATACACGAAGTGCTGACATCAGTGTCCATCAAACACTCAGTAAGTATTAATTCTTAGCATTTCAGGCTCCTGAAGCAACTCAAGGCTGAGCCCACTCCAAATACAATAAGAAAACTAAAAATATGCATTAGCTAGAGGAAGTGTTCCCAGAGGAAAAAACTTTTGCAAAAGCTTTATTGATATTTTCTCACTGCTGGTCACAAATCCCTTCAAAAGCATCCAATTCTCTGGTCTCTAAAGGGCCCGCAATGAGACTTCCTCTCTCTGAGCTTCAGGTTCCCAAATCTGGGAAATAAAAGTCATAACATGTGACATGATCTAGTGATCTCACAGGTTGTCATGAGGGTCTAAGGAGTTAAGAGACATGAAACTGTTCTGAGAAGTATAAAATGCTGCTCAAGCACAGGTTAGCACTGACTGCCAGCTTAAGACACTCAACTTCTGAATGCTGGCAAAGTCAGCTGACACAGGAAGAGGCTACTCTATCTGACAGGTTCCCCTGGGCCCATAGTTGTGAAGCCCATCTTTCCAGCTGCTCCACAGGAGTGAGTTATAAGCCACCTCTTACTAAGACATGGCCTATCATTTGGGTAAGCAAAGAACTTTCTGTCCAAATCAGGACAGTGAATGCAGGCACTGTTAACAATCGCACCAGGACACAGATATAAAATGCCACTGCCCCAGGCATGTCGAACCACATGGTCATTCTCACTGTCACCACCCAGGGGGGACTAACAGCAGAGGCTGGGGCGGAAAGAAGGCCTGCAGGTCTCTGTACATTTCCAAAACAGCCCACTTCTAAAGTAACCACAGTTACAGCCGTCACAGCTATCCGTTTAAATTAAGCCAGGGGTTTGCCAACNGTCCAAGGGACTCTTAAGAGTCTTCTCCAACACCACCGTTCAAAACCATCAATTCTTTGGCGCTCTACCTTCTTCACAGTCCAACTCTCACATCCATACATGACCACAGGAAAAACCAGAGCCTTGACTAGACGGACCTTAGTCGGCAAAGTAATGTCTCTGCTTTCGAATATACTATCTAGGTTGGTCATAACTTTTCTTCCAAGGAGTAAACGTCTTTTAATTTCATGGCTGCAATCACCACCAATAAAAAATAAAATAAAAATTTACATCTAATACAATTTTTTTTTCTAAGTAGTAGAAAAAGAGACTGTAGATTCTGGCTTAAAACTAAAGACAAGAAGGTTCTTTAGAGGGCTATGTCTATGCATCTTTTGTATGAGCAAATTAGAAAATAACATAGACCATATGCTTTTTATGACTTTCTCTGGGGTAGAAGGTTGTGGATCAAGAAGAGGTGTAAAGGAGGGGGCAGGTGTGAGGGAGGGAAAAAAAGGATCGAGAATAGAGGACAGAAGACCCCAGGGATTCACAGCTGAAAGGGACTGCTCATGTGCCAGAATCAGTGTTCAAAGTCCCTGGCTGGCTTGGCAGGTGGGATACACAGGCTTGTGGGAGAGAAAGCAGATGCGTATGTGAGTGACAGGGAATGGTGAGCAGGGGAGGGGTGGGAATTCATCTATTGAATAAATATTTATGGAGTACTCTCTTTGTGCCGAGTGCTGCATTCTGGATGCTGGAGGTGCAGCAGACGGAAGTCCAGCCCTCCTGGACCAGCGAGAAAGAAAGAAAAGAGAATTAGATAAGTACTTAATTTCTTGGGCTTTCCAAGTGGCTCAGTGGGTAAAGAATCTGCCTGCAATGCAGGAGACTCAGGCAGACCTGATGAATTCAGTTCCCGGGTAGGGAAGATCCCCTAGAGGAGGGCATGGCAGCTCACTCCAGTATTCTTGCCTGGAGAATCCCATGAACATGAAGCAACTTAGCATGAACCTAATTTCTCAGGAGGTGCTAGTGTTATGGAGAACTCCATAACAGCAGAGTGAGGAGGTGGCTCATTGCCCAGGGTGGTCTGGGAAGGCCTCTCTGATAATGTGGCCTCGAGTTGGAAGCTGTGAGGATGAAGGAACACTCAGCGTGATGTCTGTTTCCCCAGAGGAGCCACAAGATCAGAGAATAAATACTGAATCCTTCTGTAGGACAGTCTTTAAAGACGTTCTCAAGTCAGAACCACAACCAGAGTTAGAGGGAGATGGCTTTTAGTTTATTATCTTACAGTAAAATAATTCATGCTGCTCTGCTCGGCCATGGTACACTCAGCTCTGTGAGGGCTTCATCTTCAGGCTCGGCATTGAGCCTGGGTTTACACTGAAAAACTGCAAGATGCCCTTTGACCTGAGCACTCTCTGGTTCTTTCCCACTTGGAGGACAAGAGTTCCTTGACTTTGGCATTGATTTTTGATGTGGTGGCAAATGGGAAAGTGGAGTGGGGCCTGGAAGTGAGTGGGGGTGACGGGAAGGAGAAATGAAGAGCTGGAGACAGGTTTGTGGAGCAGATTGAGTTTCTGATTGAAAGGGGCTCTGTGGGTCAGATAAATTAGAGTGTCAGGCATAGAGGGTCAGAGCTAGCTGAGCAATCTGGGCGTGAGGAGGGCGTCACTGTCATCATGAGATCAGATGAGAGGGGCCTGGAGAGTGTGCTGCATGGGTGGGGAATGGGGGTGGGAGTCTTTCAGCAAAGGATGAGATTCTCCAAGGTTTTGGGCCCTTGATGTGGGCAGAAACCATTGACTCAACCAGAGAGGCTCAGACTCATCTTTACTTTGTCCATAGAAGGGGACATCCCCTGCCCATCTTGCTCCACTGGGGTGGTGTTCTCTCCCTGGTTTTAATTCAGAGGATTTGTATACTTTCCCCAACATATGCTGGCCTGATCCCCAGAAGAGTGGACTAATCAGTTAAAATTGGGAAAATTGGGGACAAACGTTTAAAACGTTTACATCTTTCCCCTCTGGTTTATAAATAATTTGGAAGAAGGAAATGAATTTAAAACAGAACATAAGATTCAATTATGTTATTGTTTAGTGGTAGATTTACTTTTTTAAAGCTGCCCTTCTTTTGAAGTAAAAGAGATAATTTACTTTTAAGTTTAAAATAGTTGACAGAGAAGATTATTTGTTAAATAAAATGTATGCTTGAGTTTAGTAGTGGTTGTATTATGCAAAACCTTTCATAAATATGCATAGTCAGCAGGCTGCATTTTTGTGAATTTTAGATGATTCCCCTTCTGATGTCTTCACACAAGTACACTTCACGTTCAGAGATGATTGGGTCAATGATGTCGTTTAATGATGGTTTCGGACAAACACACCATGAATACTAACCATCGTATATTCCTGCTTCTTTCTTTCTAAGTGATAAAAAGGTTTTGGCCAAAATCAGTACAATCCCAGTTCTTTTGGTAGAATTGCAGTTTGCACTGCCACTTCTTTCTCTTTTATTCTTTTTCACACACACTCTCTCCCCGTACATACATGCGTACATCTAAATACTTATTTTGAATTGATTTCTAGTCACTGAATTTTATTTATTTATTTACTTTTGGCCACACCACAGGGCATGTGGGATCTTAGTTCCCCAACCAAGGGTCGAACCCACATTCCCTGCATTGAATGTGTGGAGTCTTAATCACTGGACCACCACTATAGTCCCTGGATCTCAAGCTTCCTTGCTCGTGAGAGGCCTGTAGCAGGTTTCATTGTCCCATGGAAGCAGTGTTACATAATGGAAAATTCATGAGCTGTGTAATCACACAGTTAGTGGTTTAAATTCTGGCTCCAGCACCTTCAAACCAAATGACCTTGGCAAGGTAATTAACTTCTTTGAGCCTTGGTTTACAGCTCTATAAAATGGGTCTAATTATACTCACCGAAAGGAGCGGTTGTGTGAATGCAGAGTATCATGTTTTTAAAGCGTCTATTGAGGTGCCTCCATAAGTGGGAGTTACTGCTGTTTCTTTTGTTCTCGTTAGAAAAGTTCTATGGGAAGTAGGAAGTAATGGGAATTAGAAAAACTCGGGAAAGGGAATGCAGAAGAGCACGGTTCTGAGAAATAAAGGGAATGGAGTGAAAGTGACACGTTATTGAGGTCAGTAGTTTACTGTTTGATTTTCTGCTGCACTGGTAAATTAGTAGTAAAATTACTTAAATTTTTAAAATATGGTACCTTCTTCCCTCACTGGATAGTGAAGGAAGCACTTTCCCTAGGATCATATAAGTTGGTCTTTGTGACTTTGATTTTCATCAGGATTTCATTCACCCACGTTTGTAGACTGTCTGAGAAATCACTGGTCTGGTTCTGTGTTTTCAAGGAGTTGAATGCCATTCAGACATACGTTCATTTCTCCTAAAATGTTTTTGAAACTGATGTATGAGTTTTTGCTGCCAATAACTGATCAATAAATTAAATGATTGAATAACATACAGCCATTTAATTTAGTCCACAGTTCTGTGGACCAGCTCAGATGGATAGTTCTGCTGATCTCAGTGGGGCTCGCAAGTGAGGCCATGGCCAGTGTTTGGTCAGCTGGGAAGCTCTCCTTCCGGATGATGAGCTGGAGGAAAGAGGAGAGGACTGGTGGGGACACTGGACCACGGGTCTCCCATCATCCGACAGACCGGCCCTGGCTTGTTCATACAGTAGATCGAGTTTCCAAGAAGGAGATTGGTGGAACCCAAGGTTCTTGGGTCCAGCTCTGCCCAGTTTCAGAAGTTGGACAGTATCACTTCGATCACATGCTCTTGGCCAGAACAGCCTAAGAGGCCATTCCAGAATCAATGAACAGAGAGTGCTTGCTTAATCGCTTCAGTTGTGTCTGACTCTGCGACCACATGGACTGTAAGCCTGCCGGGCTGCTCTGTCCGTGGAATTTCCCAGGCAAGAATCCTGGAGTGGGTTGCCATTTCCTTCTCCAATGAATGGAGAAACAGAGGCCGTTTCTTCATGGGAGGATTTGCCCAGTATTGACGTTTTTGCACCCCTCCCCAGATGAGGATGCTGCAGTCCTCATTAGTAGATCAATTACAATTCCTTGGAGTCAGTAGGTTTTCTCAAGTCTACCACAGTATCTTCTGCTTTACTTTTTGTCCTTTCTTTTCTTTCTTTTTTTTTTTTTTAAAAAAAACTATCTGTTTATTTATTTTTGGCTGTGCTGGATCTTCGTTGCTCGAGCTCTTCTCTAGTTTCGGAGAGCGGGGCCTGCTCTTTAGTTGGGTTGCAAGCGCTTCTCATTGCGATCGTTTGTTGCTTCTCGTCGCAAAGCACAGGCTCTAGGACACGTGGGCTGAGTAGTTGCAGTTTCTGGGCTCCAGAGCACAGGCTCAATAGCTGTGGTGCATTGGCTTAGTTGCTCCACAGCTTGTGGGATCTTCCCGAATCAGGGATCAAATCCTGGTCAATGTCTCCTGCATGGGCAGGCAGATTCTTTACCACTGAGACACCAAGGTTGCCCACTCTTTGTTCATTTCGTTTTTTGCATGAATTGGTATTCTGAAGACTGAAAAAAGATGCTGAAGTGATTATTTACCTCTGATTGCGGCCAGAGCTCGAGTTTGTAAAATTCTGGCACTGGGAGATTTTGACCCTGACCCTGCTTGGATTTCATCCCTGAGCAGATCTGCTCACCCGTATCTAAGCGGAGGCGGGGCAGAGGCCGGCAGAGTCAGCTGGATGGCCTCGCTGGAGGCTGCTCAGGTGGCCCAGGTTCAAGAGCAGCTGTTTCATTGTCATCTGATGCAGGGGGTGTGTGGGCAAAAGAGCCTCCCTGCATATTTCACTGGCTTTCTTGGAACGTCTAGACATTGCTTTGCAGCAAATGCTAAGCAGATAAGTTAGTTCCTTAAATAAAGTTATTTTGAGTTATTTTAAATCCATCAGATGATCTCAAGCTGCTGGGTGTATTTTGAGTAGCTAAAGAGTAACTTTCTGATCATTTTGAGGGAGTAGAAACTCCATTCATTTTCCCCAAATACTACACTTGAGCGTAGAGCCAAGCAAGAGTCAACCTGATGTGAAGAGCCGACTCCTTGGAAAAGACCCTAAGGCTGGGAAAGATGAAAGCAAAAGGAGAAGAGGATGACAGAGGATGAGATGGTTGGGTGGCATCACTGATTCAGTGGAGTTTGAGCACACTGCAGGAGATGTGGAAGGACAGGGAAGCCTGGTGTGCTGCAGTCTATGGGGTCGCAAAGAGTTGAACACGACTTAATGACTAAACATCTCAGTAGTTTGTCCCTAATTCCCAAACTTAATGGAGTTCTGTCTTTTTTTTTTTTTTGAAGCAGGAATACACTTTTCTACTTTGTGTTAGACCATCAAGTATGTTAGCTGTGGCCTTGGCCTTGTATGCCTTGGATAACTCAAACTCCCTGATTGTCTACTGACCTATACTCTAAACTCCACGGTATTCCTACCGACCCCAGGGAAATTCATGAGCAAGGAAGAGAGAGGAAGGATCAAGGGGTTGCTTGATTCTCTCAGTGACCATGTGGATCAGGTACAGTGATGACCTGGATTAGGAGAAAACCAGGAAGTGACTGATTCAGTTTAACAGCTCATCAAGAGGGTCAGGCCAAATAGAGAACATGCCAAACATTGTGCTTTGAACATTCTGGGAGGAGATGCTATATTGTGATCTTTATTCCTCCTTGTATGACAGCAAAAGTTAGTAAGCACTCATTGGAGGTGTTTTTGCTTAATGATCATTAACTCCTTTGCAGAGAAAGGAGATACAGGTCACTGCATTTACCATTCTCCCTTTACACCTAATTGTTCTCTTACAGGTGTGTTCTTTGAAGAAAACTTATGAGGCAGGTAAATTGAATGGATTGAGAATTATTTGAATTCGCAAAATATTCTTCACTTTCCAAAAATGAAGGAAAACTCTCTGTCACCATTTGAATTTAATTGTTCTTCATTAGTTGAAGGCATGGCCTGGTTGTTTAGGTCGCAATTGCTGTACTTTTTTCTGGTGGGAGGTAGTCAGGGCTAAGTCAAGATTTTCATGGTGAAGGTAACACCCACTTGTGGAGCTAGGCAGTTCCATGAATGGTCAGGAGGTGGTATAGAAGGGTAGGGAAGACAACAGGGCATGACTTTTATCGGGCTTATCGAGCATTGATTCTGCCCATGTCGAGGCACTGTGTTAGATCCTGTGGTGGGGCGGGGCGGGGGGAATGGTAAAAATGCACAAATGATAAAGGTAGTAAGAGAAGTATATGAGGGGCTCTGTGTGCACTTTGAGTGTGGATGGTGACAGGGGTGAGTGGGAAAAGACTGGGTCATGAAGTCAGAGTTTCCCAGGAGAGGAGGGAGTTCTGGGATACAGAAATCTTATGTCTAAAGTCAGCCAGATGGGGAACTTCCTGCCCAGTGGCTGTCTCCAATGGAGAGGGCCCAGGTTCAATCCCTGGTCAGGGAACTAGATCTCACATGCTGTAATGAAGATCAAAGATCCTATGTACCATAGGTAAGACCCAGTGCAGCTAAACAAACACGTTTAAAACATAATAAAAAAGTCAGACAGACTTGATGAGCACTGTGGTTGGGACAATCCACATCACTCTGGCTGGCTAGACCAGAGCAGGGCTTATGCCAGTGGAGGGGCAGGAAGAAAAGACAAAGCATTCTGAGAATTTTAATGTGTATAGGGTTGGGGGAGGGAGGGGGAATTGGATTAAGTTCACACACACAGTTTATAGAAAGGTCTCTATTTTACAAATTGAAATGCTGCTCACATTTAAAAGCAGCTCTTCAACAACTAGGCTAATTGAGTTTGACTGCTCCCCTGTAAGCAGAGAATTCCTTTTCCAAGAAAAAGGGGAACAGATTATTCTAGCCTTGGGGAATGTTATTACACCCATTAGATGGCCTGACTTTTCAGGTGAAGCATTGTACTCTATGTACTGATCCTAACATTCACAACCTGGATATTGTGAACTGTGAATTAAAATGGAATAACTGTCATTGTTAGTTTTTGCTGTTTCAGTGTGGCATTTCTGGGTTTGGGGCTTCTCAGAAAATATTCAATGACACTCCATTTGATAGCTTGTCAGGGCCCCCAAATGAAAAATGTAGAGTGACGTGGCAGCATGCAGTGGCCCCAGTGGGCCTGAGTGCTTTGGTGAATAAGAGAATGCTCAGTTTTATAGAGAGGAAATTTGAAAAACAGTTTTATAGTTAAACCATTTGAAAAGTGATATATAATTGAACCAAAACGTTTAATTATGTTGAAATTGTACACACCTAGCGATATCTTACTCTCTTTACACAATGACTGCTTTTTCATTTTCCACTTATAAGCAGGAAACAACTGTGTGTAAGGAATCATAAGGCCTTCTGGGGGTTTTCTGACTCAAAATTTTACATGCCTGGGGTGAAATGACTGTTCCGTCTCGCCACCAAATGCCTGGCATCGTTTGGTATTCCGTGGCAGTGGAGTCTTAGTCCTGGAATCACATGCTTTGGTTTGTGTTGGAAGCATCCGATTAGGAATGCTTTCAGGTAAGGAATCTTCCTGCCAATGCAGGAGACCTGGGTTCCATCCCTGGGTCAGGAAGATCACCTGGAGAAGGAAATGGCAACCCACTCCAGTATTCTTGCCTGGAGAGTCCTATGGACAGAGAAGCCTGATGGGCTGTAGTCTGGATTGCAAAGAGTTGGACATGACTGGGCATGCACACTCCAAGTAAATTGCAAGGTACACTGAGAGAAGAGAAATTGTTCTTGCAGCTGGGATGTGAGTGTTCCCAGAGACCCTTCCTCTAGCTTCGGGGAATTGCTTAACTTTTCTGAGCTCCTGTTTCCACTTCCTATGGCCTCTGCCTCTTTGAGTGGGGATCTGGTGTTACCTGCCACATTTCTGTGCTTTTTTGAAAATCTGAAGCCAACACAGCAGATTGGAAAATCTGGTGGTATAACATTGTTCATCAGCTATACCCCAGTACAAAATGTTTTTGGTGTTACAAAAAAGAAAAGAAAAATCTGGTGGTGGGTTTCAGAGGTGTCCGTGACATTATTTTCTGAATTACTCTTTTTCAAATTATTTCCTCATTGACATAAACTTTCATCAGAAATTATAAGTGAAAATGCCAGATGCCTTCATTCATGTTTCTAGACTCAGTAAGGATTTTTGGCTCCAGTGTTTATGTTGAGCTTGTGGGCCTTTAGGAGATGAGAGAGGTGGCAATGCTGAAGAATCAATTCTGTAATTGTCATTGTCAAAACTTATCCTGTGCTTCTTGAGAAACTACTGTGAAGCTTTGCTTCTATCCATCAGGCCTTTGCTGCTTGCTTCTTAAAGGAACTGTCTGAATGTGTGCTTTTTCTGTCCTGTTTGATGGCTTCTTACTCTACAAAGATGGAAAATGGGCAAAGATTTCTAAGAGAATTTCTAATGATGGCTTGGTAGTATATATGCTTAATCATTTACAAGAGATTTGCCAAGTGAAAATTAGGGGTCAGGAAAGTAATTGGTTTCTCTTGGCCATTGATTGTTTACCTGCAAGTATAGAGTAAAACGGGCTTCCCTGCTGACTCAGTAGTAAAGAATCTGCCTGCCATTGCAGAAAATGGAGGTTCCATCCCTGAGTCGGGAAGATCCTCTGGAGAAGGAATGGTAACCCACTCCAGTATGGACAGAGAAGCCTGGTGGGCCATAGTCTATGGTGGGCTATAGTCTGACGGGGTCGGACATGACTTAGCGACTGAAGAATGATAGGGTAAAATGGTGAAAGAATGATGTCTTTACCAGTGGCTCGGTCAGAGGAATGCTCTGCTTTATTTGATATCCAGAAAGAACCCAGATGCCAAGTGTGGGGAGCAGGGTGGGGTGGCTGCATTGTTGCAGATGCCGGCTCCCTGTAGTATGACAGCAGGGACACCGAGGAGCGGGTTTCCTGAGTCTGGGTTCTCTGTGACTAAGAGTGTGGAATGACTAAGTACGTCTGCACTTGGGCAATGTCTGCAATGTTCTTTCTGCTTGTTTGTAGGCTGAACCATTGTCCCAGTCTGCCTGGGATTGAGGAATCTTCTAAGAGGCAGGATTTTTAGCATAAAACCAGGAAAGCCCTGGGCAAGTTTGGGCAGTTGGCTCCCTTTCCTTCCGGCCCCACTGCCAGCCCCATCTCTCTGGCCTCCTGTCACTGCCACACCATGCAGTGAGCCTCCCAACAACTCTGTTCACTGTTTCCAGGGGCTTTGCACATGGGGGCCTGGTGGTTGGTGATCAGTCCCTCAGCCGTATCTGACTCTTTGTGACCCCATGGACTGCAGCACGCCAGGCTTCCCTGTCCTTCACCATCTCCTAGAGTTTGTCTAAACTCATGTCCATTGAGTTGGTGATGTCATCCAACCATTTTGTCCCCTTTTCCTCCTGGCTTCAATCTTTCCCAGGCCTGGGGAGCTTGATAAAACAACCAGTTTTTAAAGATGGGGTGCTCCTTAATATTTCAGGCTGAAGTCTGTCTGTCTTTGTAGGGGGTGGCACCACCCTGTGATGCTCGGGTTATTTCTCTGCAGTGCTTTTCCTACTGCTGGACATTTGTGAAAATAGAAAACGGCAGTTAGAGCAAGGAGCAAGCAGGTCCCCGTACCCCTCCTTTTTCTCCTGGAGAACTATCTACTGTCCCACCTGCAGGTGCAGGTAGAGTTGTAAACTGTGAATTCTGTCCCTAGCATTGATGCCTAGTCTTTTCCTCTCAGGAAAAGTAATATGCAGTTGTAAACCTGAAAGTCCTATACTTCTGTCCCCGGTGAATGTTAAATGCTACTGGTCATTTCACAATTTTATTTGCCATTTTCATTATCCCTCAAGCTTAAGTAGAACAAATACAACCTGCATCTTGAGATCAAAGGGCAGAATCTAGTTATGCTTGTGGAACTTTAAAATCCCAGTCCGCAAGGGGCCTTTCAAGGGTTTGATCTCTCTTTTGAGAGTGACTGGATTTTTTTCTTTTTCTCTGTACGATTCATCAAGAAAGTTCTGTTTGTTCTTCCATGTTTGCTGCTCACAAACTCCTGCTTCTTTTTTCCTCCTGGCAAAGTGACATGGCTGTGTGATCTTACTGGGCCCTGTGAAAACCCATGATCTTATCAAGCATTAAGCAGTTGCCTAGAAACCATCATGTAAACAGAATTAAATGAAGCATTTTTTCTATATTACAGCTGCTTTCTGATTAAGACGTGATGTCAGAAATAGCTCAGTGTACACCTCTTCATGGTCTTAAAACACAGATAAGTGAAAAAATTGTTTTCAACGGAGGTAAAATGATTGCTCCATACTCACATCTCGAGATGGTCACCACCATCCCGAATCTCCCCTGCTCCACCTCCTTCTCCCCTCACAGACCTCCCTTTCTGGAGAGTCATGTATTGGAGATTGTGGGCCCTTTCTAAAGAACATGAGTGTAAACCTACACAAAGCTCAGACTCTTACTGGCCCATCGGTCCCTTGGACCTTAGCCAGACTGGAGTATGTGTAGAGGAGTTTTCAAAAGCCTGTTGCAGGAATTTGGTCATGGGGAAGGAATGTGTTCTGTGAAGCAACTCAGTGATAAGCAGGTTTTCAGCAAAACATCACCAGGAGCTAATCCTACTTTAAATCGACTGCAGTGAATTAGAGACAACTAAATCTCTAACTCTGGACCCTATTGTCTCCCAGGAAACAAACTGGGATGGAATCAAGCAACGTGGAGAATATGAATTGAAAGGACTTGTTACAGAATTGAGGTATTCCTAAACTCCCTTTGGATTAAGATAGACAAGCAAATGATGACGGCGGGCTTGGGGTTAAAGGAGAAAAAGGAATCAGGAAAGCCCGAGTCAGTAAGTCAGCAAATATTTATTGAGCTCCTCCTATCTACCCCTAGGCCCTTCTAGGTGTGGTGGGGGGTGGGGTGGGTAAAGTGACTGAACAATGAGTAAGATGGTCAGTCCTGTATGTTCCAGTGAGGGGACAGGGGTCAGGCAATAAAAGCTGGAACAGATAAATCAGTTCAATAATTCAGATAATGGTAAATGCCATGAAGAAGATAAAGAAAGGTCTGTGACTACAATTGGAGGTTATGAGTCCTGCCTTTCCAGGGTGATATTTGAGTTGAGGGGCTGAGAATATGAAGGTCTTGGAGCGATGCCATATTGGCAGTGGGGAAGCAGAGAAGGAGATTGAGTATATAGTAGTGAATGGTCTGTAGAAATCAAAACACCAAAAGAACCTTCAGCGTTGTTGGATGATAAATCAGGTCCATACTAGGAACATCTCTTTCCAGCTTCTCAGAAAAGTGAATCAAACTTCTTCAGTCCTCCAGATGGTTTGAATTACCTCTGGGGGCTTGCCTAACATAGATTAGTTCTAGAATTGACAATGTGGACTTTTGTGTTTTTCTAGATATTAATGGTGGGAGCTTTTTGTATTTAAAATTTTATTGTTAAACCATGAAAATAATATATTACCACAGTTGGAAAATAAGAAAGCTCTTTTATAAGTATGCAAACCCAGAAATACTTTTATGTTCATATCCCCTCCCAGTCTTTTTCATGTATCTAGTTTTAGATAGTTAACAGCTAGCTGTTTACTTGTAATGTATGACATGATAAATATAAGTAACAATGAGATATGTTATATATGAAACTTATTAAGAGAGTAAATCCTGAGTTTTCATTTCTGTTCCTTTAATTTTGTATCTGTGTGAGATGATGGATGGTCACTAAACTTACTGTGATAATCCCTTCATGATGTATGTAAATCAAATCATTATACTGTATATCTTATACCTATGTCAATTATACCTTAATGAAACTGGAATAAAAAAATACATAGTCCTGTAAATACATAGCAGACATTTTACCACTCTTCCTCAAATTTATGTTAATACTCCTATTTACAGATTTTAGCAACTAAATATAATCTATTCTCAATGGACATGGGTTTGGGTGGACTCCGGGAGTTGGTGATGGACAGGGAGGCCTGGTGTGCTGCGGTTCATGGGGTCACAAAGAATCGGACACGACTGAGCGACTGAACTGACTGATAATCCATTCTTGTTTGGGAGGTAGTTATGTACTATAAAGCCCCTGTGAATACTGAATTAGTGAATACGAATCACTGCTCCTAGGGGAAATATTAGGTTAGATTCCTGTTAGCCTCTGGTTTCACATTTTCATGAACTGATCAATACATTGGCTTGTTTCCTGTGTATGTTTAAAAAAACCACCTTACTCAAAATACATACATATATGTTTTAAAACTTTTTTTTCCATATCATTTATTTGGCTGTGCTGGGTTTTAGCTGTGGCATGTGGGATCTAGTTGTCTGACCAGGAATCAAACCCAAGCCCCTACATTGAGAGTGCAGAGCCTTAGCCCCTGAACCACAGGGGAAGCCCCCAAATACATATATTTTCAATTCATTAACATTGAAGTCATGCCAAGAGAGCTATAACTCATGCCTGAACAAAGCTTATCTAACACAGGCAGTTTTTCCACAGGGAACGTCACAGCTTTCTTCAGTTTAGAAACCCTAGCCAGCACTTCAGCACTCTACATGGGGGCCGTTTTAAACAGCAACACCACCCACAAAAAGAACAGAAGTGTGAAAATGTGGCACTGAATAGACCATACTTGTTTATAGTATGAGCCGAAAGAAGGCAGAGTATTCAACCTCAGCTGAAAATGTGCAGTTCTAGACACTCAGATTTCTGTTTCTCTGTGCATATTAGTGAATGACTGTGAAAGCACCGCAAATATTGATTCGGGGGTTACAAATAAATATTAGCAGGTAGGCAAATTTGCAGACATGGAGTTTGCGAGTAAGGAGGGTCAGCTGTCTGCTCTTCCGTTGACTGACCATGCCACGATTAACTGGGGCGTAAATGGCTCACCGTGGAGTGTATGCAGACGTGCTCCTGCTCTGGCATTTAGGGAGCCTCCCTAATTTCTCCTCACTCTCTACTCCCAAAGAAGCCAAACCCTGGAGAAGTCCTGCTAAAGAATAGCTCAGAAGCCCAGGATAGGTGAGAAACAGTCCCCTGTTTGAGAGGGGATAATGGTAGTCATATCACCTTTCAGTTACAAGGGCTTTACAGTTTGTGAAATTCTTTGATGTGATCTGTGTAATTGGATCTTTACAAGGACCCAGTAAGGGAAATGGAACTGTTATCTTCATTTTCCCAGAAAAAGACAAATGTGAATTAATGGTACACATATTTGGCCTTACTTGGCTTTCTGAAATGACTCAGGCATTTTGCCCTCAGCAGATGCCCAGAGAATAGATATCTCATTGAGAAACAGTCTCTCTCCTATGTCCTATAAGTGCTTGACAACATCCACCTACATTTTCACCATGGAGGGTTGAGAGGCAGATAGTGTAGTGGAAAGAGTGTAGCTTTCACAGTCAGAGGAAGTGGTTTGATTCCCTGATTCTGCTCCTTCTTTACCTGTGCAACATCAGCTAAGTTGTCAAACCTCTTTGAGCTTACATTTTTGCTTTGGTAAAATGGGGGTAATAACATTACTATTACCTAACTCACGCATTTGTTGTGAAGATTTAATGAAATAATATATTTAGCCACTTTCCTCATTATACTTTTGATGGTAAGAACTGTGTTGACAAGACATTTATTGATAGATCCTTAGATAAAATTAATAAGTATCTTGACCATAACCTCTGTTTCCTAACAATTCTGCCTGGAGATTACCCAACCACTAATAGACCCATTAGCGAATAAACAGTGTGCATTGACTTCTGCATCAATCAATGTCTAAACTAATGTCATTTCCATAACACAGCATTTTCCCCTCGTGGAAGAAATACAAATGTTTCAAAATAAACATTAATTAAGTCTCCCTTTGATTTTTTTCTAATCTTGATTGGGATGTTGATAAGATTTATGTACATGTTGAACAAAGGGATGGGAGAGGCTTGCTGCTTATAACAGACTAAGGTCAAATACATGATATGGGAAGAGGTTTATGCAACACTGGTAGCTGTTTTATTGATGGGAAAGTGACATATAGGGAAGTGACTTGTGCAGCAAGACCCCCAAAGTATATTAAGCTTTCCCAAGCAGCCAGTCTTTGGAGTTTTAGAGTTGGGGGGAAAGGGAATAGGAAAAGATTCTTTTCCTGATAGCTTTGCAATGAAATGAATATGTGGGTCCTTTGTAAAACGTTTTGAGATCCATTTTACACTTGCAGCACAGTTTCCGGCAAGTTCTTTTTTAAACATCTGTGCAGCATCAATGGAAAATGAAACCATCTGTTAGAGTGCTCTTCTAAGGTCCCTGTTGACCCCACCATGGCAGGGGTGATGAGGTCAGCAGTCTGAATGCTAAACTCCACGTCCAGGTGGCTGTTCTTTCTGAACTTTGATAGCTGGTATCTGCCTGAGAGAAAATGACGTCTGCTTTTGCTAGAGTGGCCTTTGAGATTCCTCTGGGACCAGTGATCTCTGGACCCTGATGTGATCTCTTGATTAGATAGAGGAATGCTTTCACATATAACTTGTTTCAGACTTTCCCCATTTTTGCATGGCATATGCTATCTTCCTGGACTGGGGATCAAACCCATGTCCACTGCATTGGCAAGTGGGTTCTTAAGCACTGGACCACCAGGTAAGTTCCTAGGGAATTCTCGTATTGAGGCTAGCACACATTTGAATAACCGAGAAGACCCTCTTAGAGGTTAATGTTTACAAAACTCTACGGATTGACATTGGCCAAAGCAAATCAGTATCCTATTTTCTCCTGTTACATGCAATGGGATTCTGCAAATAAACAGTAATAGTGAGAAGTCTAGTAGGGAGATGGAATTTAGACACTGAAGTTCTAGTACATTTATTTTCTTACAACTTTATATGGCATGATTATATAGGAGACAGAGGAGCTGCAGGTAAGTTTTGGTCCCTACCATGGTGCTCCTTTGGCTACTAGCTAGATGCCACTTAGGCAGTAGCCAAGAAAAATAGGTTGGGCACGAATCTATTAGTACAGTTATGGAAATCATATAGAACCTTAATGGACTAGTGAACATGTTTTAGGCAGTTTTCATAGGCTCTGGGCTGCAGGATAGCATCACTGTTATGCAGAGCTCTGGAATTCAGCACAGCTGCTTGACACACAGTGAATTCTTCACCTATCTTAGGTGAATTGAAGCCAGGGGGACAGAAAGTAAGAGTAAGACACTGGAGCACAGAGGTCTGGAAGATGGTGATTGAAGCACAAATGCTATATAATATAAGATCCCCAGCCTGAAGCCTCAGGGAGGAATCACTGAGGTCAGATGGGGAAGTTCCTTGTTCATCCCTGGAGCCAGAAACCAGAGAGGGAGGACCTGGGAAGGAGGCTCCAGGGCTAGTAAGGTGCCAACTCAAATGCAGTTCAGGCCAGAGGGAACCTGGCACAATTGCAAACCTCCTGCAAAGACCAGGCTGGGGAGGGAAGCGGATGTGGACACGAACGTTCCAGGAGTGACACCAGCCAAGCCAGGCTGTGCCCAGCTTTTAGTTAAGTTAGAGCAAGAAATGTGTCCTATATGTGTCTACTTTCATTGCAAAAATTCCTTCTTCCTTCCCTTTGTTTTCTTCTAAAGGTTTCTTAAAAAAAAAAAAAATCAATTTGACCTTGGCCCATCTTGTCAGGAAAAGGAGTTTTATCCAGACCTAGAGCCTTGATCTGGGAGGTCAGGTATGAATTCACAGCCACTGAAATCTAAGCCTGACTTCCCAAAAGGAGTGAACAGAGGGCGGGGAAGCAGAGCATTAGGTTCAAGAAACAAGGGTGGAGTGCCTCCGACAAATCATCACCGGGTGGGCCTCACTCCCTGGTTTGAGGCTGCCTCCAAGGATCACAGAGGATTCTTTTTTCCTCCACATAAATAGCCTCACAGAGGGTGGACAGGAAGAAGAGAGAGTGTGAGTGAAAGCTTGGACAGCCACATGCACATGGCCAATCGGCAGGGGTATTCGTTTTCTATTGCCATGTAACAAATTATCACAAATTTAGTGGATTAAAACAGCAACATGTATTATCTCACACTTTCCTTGGGTCAGGAATCTGGGTACCACTTAGCTGGTTCCTATCTCTGAGACTCACTCACCACACTGCAGTCAGGTGTCAGCTGGGAGCTGGGCTACAGTCCCTCTGAGCTTGTGGTTGTTGGTAGAATTTGGTTTCTTGGGTCTGTAGACCTCTCAGTGGCCTGTTTCTTCCAGGTCTGCTGGAGAATCTCTGACTTCTAGACCTTCTTTGAAAAGGCTTGCCTGATTAGGGCAGACCCACCCAGAATAATCTCTCTTTTGAGTAATTTAGAGACCTTAATTACATCTGCAAAATTGCCTTCCCCACAGTGTAACCTGGCACTCACAGGACCCCATCCATTATATCCCTGGGCCACATCAAGAGGACCTTATGAGGTGTGTCCAGCAGGGAGCAGGAATCTTGGAGTCATTTTAGAATTCAGCCTCCTACAGAGGGCAAGAGAGAAAGTGACCACTGCTTGTCTGTTCTCTCCATTTAGTGACTGTAATTTGGGAAGGGGTTAGAGAGCAGGATCAAAGATACTATTTTGGGTGTTTGTGGCCCCAAGTCATGAGAGAACAGAAACTACAGCTAAGTACAATCTAAGGATAAAAACTTAATTGTGGTAGCGCACAGTGGAAATTTTGATTTATAAAAGAAAAAGTGTTATTGATTGAGCAGATTGTTAGGAGCTGTTTCAGGCCCCTGCCTGGTGATGAGAGGAGCTCTCTGCAAGTGTGAGGAGGTTTTATTGCAAACAGAGTTCCTGATGAGAGCTGTTTTTAAAGACAAACCCTGCACATGACTTGTGGGTAACTATGCTTGTTGGACAAAGGCCCAGCTGTTGTGAGTCCTAGTTACTCTCAACAAGGAAGATAAAATTAGAGAGGTGGTTTCTGTCCATTTAACATGTAAAGTATCAAGAAAAATGGGGTATGACTGTCCTGCATATGGGTTTGTCTTTTAAGCCTGTGCCTCCCAGTGGGTTATTTTTTTTTTTTTTTATCAGGAATGAAATATAGACTATCTATCTTCTGTGCAGAAAATGTTGTCTCTAGTCAGCTGTCCTTACTATTCTTAGTTCTCTGAGAACTATTTAAACCAGTTCTCACTTAATTTGATTAAATAGTCTTTAAAAAAAAATGCTTTGACCCTCATTAGAAACTCATAGGTTTTTATTATACAAAATATATCTAAGAACAAAAAACCACATTACACTCTGCAGAAGTACTGTCAACATTTTGCCAGATATTCATCCATACATTTATGCATTCTAGGATTTACAGACAATTCTACTATATAATAAGCAATGGGAAATTCAGTTTTTGTAATATATTTTCACTTTGATATATATTATGAACATTTATTAACAGCCTTCCACAGTAGTGTTTTTAACTACTACTTTAACAACTACAACTAACTAGAAATACTGTAATTTGTTGAAACAATCTTACGTCGGCTATTTAAAGCTTTAGGTAGATAGATGAAAGCTCTTGAGTCAGGGTTATTCATCTCTGATCAGTAGATGTTTCTTAGAGGTTGTAATGCTGTTGTCTTCATCCAGCGCTAACTTCATTTGCCTTCTCATGCTCTAATGTCATTGATTTGACTGCAGCCGTGAAATTAAAAGACGCTTACTCCTTGGAAGAAAAGTTATGATCAACCTAGATAGCATATTCAAAAGCAGAGACATTACTTTGCCAGCTAAGGTCTGTCTAGTCAAGGCTATGGTTTTTCCATGGGTCATGTATGGATGTGAGAGTTGGACTGTGAAGAAGGCTGATCGCCGAAGAATTTATGAGTTTGAACTGTGGTGTTGGGGAAGACTCTTGAGAGTCCCTTGGACTGCAAGGAGATCCAACCAGTCCATCCTAAAGGAGATCAGTCCTGGGATTTCTTTAGAAGGAATGATGCTAAAGCTGAAACTCCAGTACTTTGGCCACCTCATGTGAAGAGTTGACTCATTGGAAAAGACTCTGATGCTGGGAGGGATTGGGGGCAGGAGAAGGGGACGACTGAGGATGAGATGGCTGGATGGCATCACGGACTCGATGGACGTGAGTCTGAGTGAACTCTGGGAGTTGGTGATGGACAGGGAGGCCTGGCGTGCTGCNTGCTTTTGAATTGTGGTGTTGGAGAAGACTCTTGAGAGTCCCTTGGACTGCAAGGAGATCCAACCAGTCCATTCTGAAGGAGATCAGCCCTGGGATTTCTTTGGAAGGAATGATGCTAAAGCTGAAACTCCAGTACTTTGGCCACCTCATGTGAAGAGTTGACTCATTGGAAAAGACTCTGATGCTGGGAGGGATTGGGGGCAGGAGAAGGGGACGACTGAGGATGAGATGGCTGGATGGCATCACGGACTCGATGGACGTGAGTCTGAGTGAACTCTGGGAGTTGGTGATGGACAGGGAGGCCTGGCGTGCTGCGATTCATGGGGTCGCAGAGAGTCGGACACGACTGAGCGACTGAACTGAACCGAATGTCATTGATGCTGCGCTTGCCGCTTATAAAGGCAAAACTTGAGCTTTATGTTTACTTTTCCCGGGTCTGTTCCCAAGGCTACGTGCAGAGTTTTTAAATGCCTCTTTTGTGAGCTAGAAGCCCTAATAAACAAACCGCTTTGTTGAGACTGGAGCATTAGCACTGGCACAGTTTATTAATTTTACGGCACGTTACAGACATCATGAGTCAGCGAGGTGGTCCACCTGCACCTTTATCCTCCGCACAGGCTGTGTGCAGCTTTGTGAGTTGCTGTTTTTCTTTCCCTTTCCCTTCCAAATGGGCTGCTGGTGGCAAAAATCTGTTTAAACAAAAGTGAGGAAAGGATAGGTTTATTACAAACCCAGACTTTAAAAGCTAGTTACAGGTTTAACCTGTTAGAAACCTGAGCTTTGCAAATGTTGAGAGTATTAGGATGAATAGGGAAAGGGGCACTCAGATCTTGGGCCTTAGGCAGGGGAGGGAAGACAATTCAATGACCCAGATGGTTATCAAGAGAATTTTTTATATTAATGTAAACAGAGCCATGGAAAGCTCTTGAGTCAACATAGAGATTCCTTGTAATCCAGCTGCTATCTATTGAAAGTCAGCTTGTTTTGCTTTTAGAAACACATGGTAGCATTTTTGGTTGGCATCATGATGGGGAAAGAAAACCACTAGCATTTAGTGCCCAGGGGACCTGTGATGTTCAGGACAAGGCCAATCAAGGAAGAATCTTTTTACCTAAAATTCCATCATGGTCTGGTTGAGAGCCTCAAGCCATTTGGAACTTTGAATTCTTGAAAGGAATGGAAAAGAAAACAAAAACTTATGGCCATACTTTTTTTTTTCCTTGGAACTTTCTGGAGATTGTCTGGTCCTCTTTCTCTCTCCCCTATTTCTCATAGAGAGCCTGCAGAGCTAAGGTTAGAAGGATATTGGTCCATGTAAGGAGATGTGGGTCAGGAGAAAGCAGCACAGAGCTTTTTAAGTCTATTTTTCTCCATCTATACTTGGCCTGTAAAAGTTGAGTCACATTTTCTGACAAAAGTCTGTCTGGTTGTTTGTCTCATAGACCAGCTGTTCAAAGGCAGAAATCAGCCAATACTGCCCAGCTGTTAACTCAGCCATCCTCAGGGGAACTCATTTTTTGCCAAAAGAGTCTCGGAAAAGGCCAGAGAGTGGGGAGTTGCAGGGAACACTGACTCAGGCTCAAAATTTGTTTTCAGGCTGTTTTATTCCCTTCGGTATGTGAAAGCAGAGGCCACCTACAGCATAACTGGTCTCAGAATTTCTGTCAGAGCTACAGGGGCTTGGGATACTAGCTGGTCCTCCTCTTTTACTTTATATTCTAAGATACCCAGAGAGGTTAAATGACTTGCCTGAGGTCAGGCAGAGTTGCCAGAGCCATGTAATGTTACAGAGCTGGATCTAAACCCAGGCTTTTTGATTCCAAATAGAGTGTTCTTTCTACTACACCAGCAGCTACCCTTTTGACTTCTTATATTGTTTATTCATGAAGTTTTGCTGACTTCCTTTCTAAAATATTCCTCCACCCCCACCAAAGCATTGCATCATTGCTTCATTCAAACCTTATGTCATTTCTGAGACCATTGGGTTCATGGGCAACAGAAAAGAATCTGTTAAGACCAAAAAGCACAGGCTTCCTGTTCACGATGCAGTAAGCAGTTATCCACCACTGTCCAGTCATGAAAAAAAAAAGAAAGAAATGTAGAAGCATTGTTCGGTATTCTCTGTGGGAGAAAAGGATTCAATTAAGCTATTTGTTTTAATATGTGGTATTTGCAGTTTCCCAAAGGGACTGCAGAAAATCTTCACTTTGCTTATTCTCATAACAACTGTCGACTGGGGAAAAAAAGCACAACCTAAAAGCTAAGGGTTATGTTTTATTCGGTGGACAAAAATGAGGACTTAAGCCCAGGACACAGCAAGAAGAGGCAAGACGGGGAGTCGGGGTATTCAGGAGTTTTTTGTAGCAAAAGATCAGGTAGTCGAAGAGCAAAAGATGACTGTTAATTAAAGAAAACCAGAAATCTCAAGTTAAGGAATTCAGCACTTTTCTTTGTGTGGGCAGATGCGAGAGGCTGGGCCCACTGCAGTGACTCCTTTGATATGCACCTCAGCTACCTGGGGCCAGTATCCTGTGTTTTCTCCTCCTGGGTTTCCTCCGGTGTTCTGTTGGGGATGCCTGCAGCAGCTGGCTGCTAGATGGGTGTTGGCCGTGAGCAGCCCATCATTTCCATCCAGGTTTGATCCCTGGGTTGGGAAGATGCCCTGGAGAAGGGAATGGCTACCCTCTCCATGGAGAATCCCATGGACAGAGAAGACTGGAGGGCCACAGTTCGGAGGGTTGCAAAGAGTCAGACACAACTGAGCGACTCGGAGAAGGCACTGGCACCCCACTCCAGTACTCTTGCCTGGAAAATCCCATGGACGGAGGAGCCTGGAAGGCTGCAGTCCATGGGGTCGCTGAGGGTCGGACACGACTGAGCGACTTCACTTTCACTTTTCAGTTTCATGCATTGGAGAAGGAAATGACAACCTACTCCAGTGTTCTTGCCTGGAGAATCCCAGGGACGGGGGAGCCTGGTGGGCTGCCGTCTATGGGATCACACAGAGCCGGACACGACTGAAGCGACTTAGCAGCAGCAGAGCAACTAACACTGTCAGTTTCACTTTTTTTTTTTTTTTTTTGAGTTCCCTCAGGGCTCAGTGTCCCAGCAGCTTAACACGCTGTCTTGATGGCTGCAACATCCTTACTTTACTGATAGGGCAGGCGCTGTTCTGGTTCACACAACTCTGAGATCACCCAATTCCATTTATGGTCTTTCTTAGAAAGAGAATATAATGGCCTCTTTTCTTTCACTTTCTGTAGATGATCTTCAACTCTTACTTACAAGGTCAGTTGAAGAGGAGGGGCAGGGCTCTAGCTGGGTGACAGGGACTATCTTGGTGGCAAAGGTACTTAGAGGGATTCCTTTTGGAGCACCTGGACTCCTATTCCAGAGCAAGATGAGAACCTGAACCTAGCCATCTGTGGAAAACGATTTGGCCGGCTGTTGCTTAGACCAGGGTCAGGAGTCTTTGAGCATGTCCAGGATGCTTTCTCACAACCAAGATGTTCTATTTTTCTGCCTCTCTGTTGATGCTTCAAAATCATGGACTCTGAGCTGCCCACTGAGTGATGATCTCATTCTTCTTACTGGCCTACTTGGGATTTTCTGGGCCTTTTATTTTTCCTTTGTCAACAGTACAACCAAAGGGGGAACTTGATAATTCATTTTGACTGTGATCAGTTTTCTTATAAACATTTGAGAGAAGGTTTAAAAAAAAAAGTGTAATTACTGGTTAAAAATGAAGAAACAGCACTGAAGAAATATATAAATGTGATCAAAATGTTGATGATAGTCTATGGTGGACTCACAAGGAATGTGAGAGGTGTTTGAGCCTGGAGATATGGGCCTGGTCTTCAAAAAGGGGAAAAGGAAGAAATATCAATTACGAATGACGGGGACTTTCCTGGTGGTCCAGTGGCTAAGACTCTGCACTCCCAGTGGAGGGGGCCCAGGTTTGATCCCTGGTCAGAGAACCAGATCCCACATACCCCAACTAAAAGAATCTGCATGCCACAACTAAGACCTTGGTGCAGCCGAAGAAATAATTTTTTAAATAAATATTTTTTAAAAAACCATTAGAATTGTGAATGATGAACTGAACTTTAAACCTCTTCATAAGCAAATGGGAAAACTAGAATACAGGATGAGATCACTAAGAATAAATGGTATTTAATGAGCCTCATAATCTTTTATAGTGTTAATAGGCTGATCAGAGACATGCTTAATAATTTGTCCCAATTTTAGCAGGGCATGTCTTAACAACCACAAAAAAACAGCTATCGTGTACTGAACTCTTATTAGTGAAGGGAACTTTTCTAAGTGAGTAATGTCAAATTTCGTTTCATTTTTGGAAGAGGAATGGGTGATTTAGAACCTCTTAACTATATCTTCTTTTTAAAAAATAATGGAGCTTGCCATTCTAAGTGCTCTGGTTTCTAGTGATGGGACTGGAGGTAATAGCTCAGCTTGAAGCAAACGGTATGGGTAGAGAGCTATCCGGTGATTTTGCATTCCTCACTTTACCCAGATGTCCTGTCCTGACCAGGCTCTTGAGTTCCTGTATTCTAGCAGCATTTGAAGAGGAAAAAAAAAAGAGTTGAATACCTAGTTGGTTGAGTTTTATAAGAGGAAGGAACATGCGGGAGCCGACGGCCAGTGGGTACCACGCTTCCACTAGTGGCCACTGCTAACTGACTAGTCAAGGTGGATGGGACTCTGGATGACCGTGAAGTAACTTTCATGTTCACAGCCCACTGCTGGTTCTCTGTCAGTTTTCACTTACTATGGTACCATGTTGTGTCTGGATCAGACTATATCTCCATTTTATCTTCCCAACAATTTTGGAAGGCAGAATGTATTCTCCCTAATTTCGGGTGGAACAGGAAGCATGGGTGATGTGTCCAAAGTTATTGCTGATAACTACAGAGCCAGTCCAGCATATGTGTCTTCTGACTCATGACTTCAGTGCATAAAATACTCCTTCAGATGGTTAAGATTCTCTGGTGTGTTTCAACAGGCCAGCGGGAGCATGAGTGTGAGATCTGACAGAGCGAGAATCTAAGTGGCTTTAAGCCAGAACCTACCTGGGTCTCCCAGTTTGGATTTTTCCCTGGCTCTTATCTCAGGGGGAAGGAGTCCTTTCTGGCAGTGAATCATCCCTGTCCATTTATGAAACAAGGCAGACAATTCCTCCTACGTCTGAAGCGCTTTCTCTTTTCTCCTTCATGCATTCTAAGGATGAGATTACCTCAGTAATTCTTACGACATATCTGGCTCACATATAAACAATAGCTTTCGAGGGAGTATGCCACTTCTTTTCATAAAAACTTTATGGGCTCTTCTAATTTTTCATTTCTGATATCTTTGGCATTGGATCTTGATTTGGAGACAGAATTCTCTAATTGCAAAACATACGTCCTATTCAGAGAATTCTATGGAAGACATTTATGGGACCCTCTTCAGTTATCTATCTGGTAATTCTTAATGATTAGGTACCATCTTTCTTATTACAGAATCTATAGTACCAAGGGGCTTCCCAGGTGGAACAGTGGTAAAGAATCTACCTGCCAATCCCTGGGTCAGGAAGATCCCTTGGAGCAGGAAATGGCAACCCACTTCAGTATTCATGCCTGGAAAATTCCATGGACAGAGGAGCCTGGTGGGCTACAGTCCATGGGGTTGCAGAGTCGGACATGACTGAGCGACTGAGTGCACGTCACACACACACACACACACGTGTTAAGAGTTCAACCTTCCACTCTTTGATTTCATGTACCACCCTGTACCTCAAGATCATTTCTCAAATTAGAATGACCAAGAAGCCTCAGATGACTTTGTATTTCTTCCCGCTTCATCAGTCCATGATATAGAGCTTGTTATAATAATAGGAATATTTTTTAGAATAGCAAAATGCCAAGTTTTAGATATTTTAGGGTAGGACCTCAGTTCAGTTCAGTTGCTCAGTCAAGTCCAACTCTTTGCAACCCCATGGACTGCAGCATGCCAGGCCTCCCTGTCCATCACCAACTCCCNGTCTGTTGTTCCATGTCCAGTTCTAACTGTTGCTTCTTGACCTGTATATAGATTTCTCGGGAGGCAGGTCAGTGGTCTGGTATTCTCACCTCTAGGGTAGGACCTAAGAGGGTACAAACAATGAATATCTTAGCCTTCACTGAGGACTATGAGAGAGTGTCCTGGGTGTTTCCTGGTGGACTAAGTGAAGTGTTGATTGTGGAAAGTGTGTGATGAAGGAGGGAAAATGGAATTGTTTTCTGCTAGGAGATTGGAGGGAACCTGGGAGGAGAATGTTGTTTGTAGTGGGGGCAGGAGACCCAATTAGAAGAGCCTGATTAAAGCAGCCTCTGAATTTGCTCATATAATGAGAACATAAAAGGGTTGAAACCTGCACATTGAACGTACAGGACAGGAGGGGTATCAAAGAAAGGGTAAGACGTCAATTAAGAAGAAATTCTTCAGGGACTTCGGGAGAGAGTGAGTAAGAAATTAAAAAAAATTTTTTTAAATCTATTTTAACCGTGGAGAGTTTGGACTTTTGAGTTATGTTGGAGAGTTTTAAGTGTGGGAAGTTAAAATCAAATGTTTTGTTAGCTTTGGCATGTAGGATAGATCAGACAGAAAGCCCTGCTGGGTCACCAGCACTCTCATTGAGAGTGTGCAGGTAGACTCTGGATTAGGGGTCAAAGTGGAGAAGGCAGAAAGGAAGACTCATTTGTCGAGATGACTGCCTCTCAACATCCCAGGCCTCTGTGCTCCCCCACTGCAGCTGGTGAGAACAGAAGGGCAGACTCTGTACTGCCTCAGCCTTGAACGGTTCGCCTGATCATGGTTTTGAGGGCTTGTGTTTGTCAGGGGAATTCAGCTGTTTAGCATAAGGAAGAGGCAATAGAAGGACTCTGGAGAACAGTTTCTCAAAACAAATCCAAGATGACTACTCCATCTGATATGGACCATGATTTATTTCTAGAATGGTTCCGTCTGCTCTGAAAGGACCCTAAGGATTTCCTCCCTTAATATAAGGAGGGGATTGCATTAATCTCAGCCCTGCGTTGCCATTCAAGAAGCATTTGACCATCAGGAATCTGGTCCCTGAGTTCTCTGTGTTAGTGATGGGGGAGGCAGCAGGCTATGCTGAAAGTATATGGGAGCCAGGAGGCAGGAATCTTGCCCTGTTGCACTCTGCTCCACCATCTCCAGCTGTCCACTCTGGATAATCCTTGATCTTGCCAAGATCAGATACAACAATGATGTGGAAGTGTTTTGTCATATGTAAACCATTATGTGTTGAGCGTGGGAGATGATATTATTATTATTATATTTTCTTGCTGTTTTTGTTCCTATGAGGGTTGGTTAGACTGTTAAGCCACAGAAGGGGAGAGCTTTACCAAGCTAAATCTAGTTTGGGTTCAGAAAGAACAAAGAATTCATTTGGGGGCATTTGCAGCAGAATATATAAGTAAGCCAAGAAATATGTAGGTTGAGTTTCCTTGTGCAGCTAACTCTGGATCTCCTAGTTTTCCTTTGCCAGCAGGACCCACCCATTGGTGTTTTTCTCTTAATCTCATTAACTGACTTGTTTGTATAAAATGAGACCATGAATTTTTTTCACATTAAATGTTAAGCTAACAGCTGCTGTAGACCATTCAGGATTGATTGCATTTGGAGAAAGGGCATCATTACCTTTGCAGAGATGAAGAATGATGTAGTTCAAGAGGAATTATTTTGTAGTATTGGTGCATGTCCCTTGACACACACAGTGTATGGAAAACTTTATACTTCATAATTAGTAAATTAGGGGTAACTCTTTTTCAAAAAAAAAAAAAAAGAATATATTCTACCAATGGATTTATAGCAGGTCTCCTTTTAGTAAGCCTCCCCAGTGCCCTTATAATTTGATTGATCTTTTCCACATACTTCTTTTACAAAGAAAGCCACATCTGGATATGACAGACCAAAATAAGCATGTTATGGATTTGGGCTCTTTAAAAATCTATTTTTGCTACTGCTTGTAATATTTCAGTAAAGTCAACATCACTTCATCAAAGAAACAAAAACCTCCCAAACTCCCAAACCTCTTGTATAATAGAGTTCCAAGGCTCAGCTCTCCCCATCCCTCTCTCTTTTTTTTTTTTTAACATTTAGAGAAATATGTAATGTACTTAAATTTTGGTATCAGAAAAAAATTGAGTCCCCTTGAAATTTTACTGTAATATGGTTTGACTTGTGAGCCTTTTTAGTTTTTTTCCTTATGACTTTGACCGAATGGCCTTTTCTTCTTCAGATGATCATCTGGCCCTTTCCTATGATGTGTGCAGGGCAGGAGTCCCCTCATGTCTCAGGTGGCTTTCCTTGAAGGTGGACCCCTGGGAAAGGAGTAGACTTTGGGCTCCATCGGCAGTCACTCCCCTCTCCTCTCCGCTTCTTCCTCTTCTCCCCTTCCACTCCCTCCTTCTCCCTTCCCTTTTCCCTCCTCCACAATACAGGCGAACAGTGTCCTGCTGGAGAGAAACCTTCCTTTCTGAAGTGAATTTGAGGTGTGCCATCAAAATTACTTCCCTGCATTTCTTTGAGGCTCTGAGGGTTGTCACCTTGCCCCCACCGTGCTCACTATATCTGTGACTGATGTTTTTGTAGCTTGCTGTGCTCAGGGCAAGGCTTCTGGCTACGATTTTTCAGTAAAAACTCTCTTCCCGTGCCTGAGATGGAGCCTGCAGCCAGAGGCCGGCAGCGCAGGCAGCCGGTTTCCCGGCGGGCCTGGAGAATGGCATCTTTGTGGGGCGCGGGCGGCGAAGCCCAAGCCTTGGACCAGGGCCGCTCGCGAGGAGCAGCCAACTTCTGCTTGCGGAACCTGCGCCCCGCCCGATTCACTGCCCACGGGCAGGGAACGGGGCAAAGCTGAACAAACGCAGGGAGTAGCAACGGGGGCGTTTCCCCTCGTCTGTCCTTTTCCCAGGTTGCAGAGCTTTTCCATTTTAATATCGCCTGCCACATTTTAGAAAATTAGTGTAGCAGAGCCGAATAGATTGTTAGCGACAACCGATAAGGCTCCTTGTGTTTACACTCCCTCTGCTTGGAGTGTCTGCCGGGAATCCATGGAGCCCTCCTCTCCATGGACAGGCTCAGGG